>UZAN01039420.1:0-21945 GCA_900618425.1 Echinostoma caproni | reverse complement strand
TTCACAAATAGTATTATCTTACTTAGAGCACTCTTCAAATGTCAGTTGCAGCAGATTTCAATGTTCATCTTAGAAACCACGCGGTAAAACAAAATATGAGTGGAGAAAAGCAGAGTGAAACTATGTGCACTGGATGCGAAATGGAAGACGTTAATCAAACAAAAAAATAAAACAGTGAACAAACTGTCCGCAAATAAGATGTGGAGAGTATTTGAAAGACGGGTTGCCACGCTTGCATTTGGAGCCCGTTCGTCAATTCCATTACTGAAAACATAGATTCTTGCTTCACAATAGATTATAGAGCTCTCTAGTCTTTTATTCCTTATTTACAGTCCGTCTGTTTGATATTTTCTTGCTAGCTACTCCCACAAGAACTAACGGAATGTAATAATGTTGTTACCACGTCAGTCATTTGGCTTTCTCGCTCATCAAGCCATCATGGCAGCAGTTTGAGGATAATGAAAGTTCTTTTACCACCGCTGGTTTCTAGTCATAACATAAAATAACTAAAAGAGAACCACCAGACCTCGCCTGAGACGGCTGCTGAAAACTGGATCCCAAAAGGCCCACCGTCTAAAGACACTACATGCTTAGTCCCATTGCACGAGTAAAGTATCAGAGCTTCCTCTTAAATAAGAGATTGTTGGTTGAACACGACTAATCGGCAGAGATACTGCTTCAAAATAAAAAGGGTTACTAGATCAACACTACATGAACTGTTGCTACATCAATGCCCCAGTATTCTGCAGCACATTTTCCAGGCTCAAGTTGCGCTTCCAGAACTATGCGATGTTATCGTTGTTACCAAAACGTAACTATCAGTTAAATTTGTTGATTCCGAACTATATTTGCCGAGAATGTCTCTTCTGAGATATGGTCATTCTAACTTTGGCGGTGGCGGTTTTCTACATGGTAGCAATCATATTCAATGTGATGCAGTCAACCCTGCTGACACTTTGATGTAAATTAAGAATATAATCATATGACGAATGTTTGTTTGATATAGCCTATCGTCCTCCCAAATCTCTGAAGGTAGTCAACGAAACCAGTTTGAAAGCTTTAGCACACACTCTTACACAAAGATTTACCTAGGTTCTGTTAACGTTGGATCCCAAATGCCCAAATTTCAATAAACCAATGACCGTTCATCCATCATTCACATAACTAATTCGCTCGCATCCACTGCAAACTCACGTGGAGGCCACTAGGTTTGGACACATTCAGTCACCATCGATACTGGATGTATTATTGGCAAATGAGGATTAGATGATAAAATGCACCACTTTATGTTCTCCCTAGGGCGCATTGTCCATTCTATTCTGTTTAACTAACTTGCTTCTTGTTATAGATGCATGAACCAGGAGACTCAAAGTAGGCAAAATGGTGGACTTGATTTATCTAGTACTCTCCAAATCATTCAGCCGGGTGTACCAACAGGTACTCGTGCAGAATCTTGATAATTTTAGGTCTCGGGTTAGATTCCATTAACGCACTTCTCCAACAACTTACCAAATAAGTTCCTGTTTTTTATTCCCTGTCCGGTTCTACCAACGTTACTTGCGGGGTTTCAAAAATGTATTTACCTGATTCCTCCCCNCCCCCCCCCCCCCCCCCCCAAAAAAAAAAACAAATCTGGAATACAGTAACACAACCCGAGCGTTCTCTGACATTCCGGGAAACACGTAACTCAGCAATGCTTTACAAAGAACGAAAGTGTATTTAGTATTTCTTAATGCAAGATCGTATCCCACGAAGGGTAATTCATTCATTTTCTCTACGAGCACTGCATGCCTCAAGCAGGAAAGGTTCAGAGATCATTATTCAAGAAGACTGAAACTGATTGATCAATGGGTCCAGGGCTTCCTCCGTAGCTAAGAACAATGTCGGTCTGTATAGATGCGTCTTTGTTCGGTTTAACTCAGCACTGTTCCCAGAGTTTCTATAAGTATGCATTTAACCTTACACAGAGCATGCCATCCAGCCCGGAGCCTAGTGTTACGATGCGCTAGTAAGAGGCTGAAAACTCTACAAATGACTGTCACTGAGATGGTCAAGGGATCGCATTGCCTCGCATACAAGGATTAAATGCAATCAGTGGGATTGTGTTCGACTCGTTACCGTCGAATTTGAATAGACCTGATTTCAGATGACCAAGTATCGCAAACCCAAATCATCTATTTCGTCCGTTGCTCACATCAGTGCGTCCAAAATGTTGACCGGTGTCATTCTTTTGTCGTCGGAGAGTACAGCACTATGTGCACTGTCTTATCTCATGTCGTTTACGGGCCAACCGTTGAGTCTTAAAAGAGTATACCTGATAGAACCGGGGTACGCTTCTTAGTTTACACCACTAAAAGCGCAAAACTGGTTCAGACGACTTTGTCTTATCTCCACGCCAGAGAATAATGAAATATTTCTTTTGACCGAGAAATGGTTAATTTATGCAAATATTCGATGGAGACAAGAGACGCATAAGCCTGTAAACCATTTCTATAATAAAAAGTTGAATTTTCTACAGGCCATTGGAATAATGATTGTGACTCACTAAAAAATTACCTTCGTCAGGTTGCTTTCTAATCGATCACAAATGTTTTGATCGCAACCACATATAATTAATGAAGAGAACGAAACATAGAATAATGATCGGAGATCTTTATGTGTGCGAATTAATCGGTAGTCACTTCACTTTCAAAAACGAATAAGCATGCAGGCAGTGTGCAACGTAGTGCTATCTCGTGGATGTGGCTAAATAAAATGTACCCGGATATGACATTTTGGAGAGCACTGAGATCAAAAACAACTACGCATATCTGTTCTGCCAAGGGTGTTGCTCCACGTGATTATGATGACAGACTGACATGCAAAGGAAAATAATTGGATTCGTCCTAATTTTCAATGACAAAATATTCGAAGCAAAGAGCTCTCGTCAATTAATCGTTCACATGTTGCTTACCACATTGACATCGACGCACACTACTAGGTTACGTCATTTGGTTATTCAAATTTCGTTTGATCTTCCAACTGCTGGTCCATTTGTTCATTATAAGCTCATGTTGTATATGTTGTATATATATATATAGTCCACTTTTGTTTGCACGGTTTACAGTGGTGGATACGGGTAGCTTTCATTATGACCATGCAGTTTGTGTTTTGGCTAAGGAGATTCGTAGGTTGCGGTAGATGACCTTAAACGACACAAGTTTATCGTTTTAATCAGATGCTAGGCAACTGAGCTACAAATCACATTTATTAGTCCTTTTTTAAACCAGGTCAAAGAATGCTCTTGAAATCTGTTCGTCAACTGCTGAGTAGTACACTGAGGTAGACAACGTATTAGGTCTGATTTTTTGCATGTTTTACTTAACCCAAATGTGCTTTTAGAAAAAGCTTTCCTCAAGATATCCATCTTAATTTTCACAAAAGAATGGAGATTGAAACTTATTTTTCTTTGTTTTCTGCGTTTCACGGTTTTTAAGATGATTTATGCCATTGAGCCCCCCTCACATGAATCAAGTGTTGAACGAATTGGCACTTTGTCTAACTGGTAGTACCGATGCATTAAAACTTAATGAAAACCGTGCTTCGCAGAATGAGACCTCGCACGTGCATGTGAGCTAGTGATATCTATCCGGTTCTTGTTCGTGTCACTGCAGCAATACCTGTTCATATCACTTAGTGGCACGTTGATAGGAAGTGGTAATACGTCCGGCAAATGCGTCGTTTGTTTTTCGTGATCACGTTTCAGACGAGTTTAGTGAACAGACTTACGGTAAATTCCTTCTGGAATCGTTCTGAAGTTTGGAGACAATCCATTGTGGAATCGAATAACGTTGCGAGAATCTGACGTTAAAAGTATGTTTCGTATATGTCAATTCAGAATGTTCACTTCGGGCAGATAGATATTAAAGCGGAATGGCTAAGACCTGAAAATTCCCCTCCCTGTGTTAAAGTTCTCATCTTGTAGTCATTTTAACTGTTTTTAATTGCATCAATATGAACTTTGAACCGTTCTAATTGAAACTGATAGATATTAACAGTCCAATCACTTCGAAAATAAATGCCTTTTGAAAGAAGTTGCATAAGCTCAATGGTGAACAGTTTCCTGGAGGCCAAACGGTGTGGTTATCATTATTTCATTCGCTTATTAGGCGATTTATTACTAGCATATTTGGGTAATTTACCTGATGAGAGTCATTTCAAACTCTGCAATAGGTTTGCTACCCTAATGAAATAGTTTTGAGAAGTTCATATTTCAAACTTAAACTGGAGGTTTCCGCAATTCCGTTGATTAGGGAATTTCTTCATGTATGGATCGAATGACGCATAAACTGAAAACTTTGGAGGCACTTAACAACTTTTCGACCTAGTTGGGTCTCGTAAGCAGTGTGAATCCGTCGAACCGTCTTGGAATCGAACCCGGGACCTCACGATTTGAATGCAACCATGCTACCCGTTCAGCCACCGGGCAGCTGATCATACCCTTTTTAATTTGTCCTTTCCACGACATAGCACAATTTATCTTTGTTAGCTTGTTGCGGACATCGCGCCTCACTCGTTTCAGCACCCACCTCCTGGGTCATGAGTCGGTTGGTAACATTCAAAATCTCGCTACTTGTTGCAATTACATAAAGTGATTCGTTGTGGATATAGCAAATGAATTGAAAAGCTGAGAAGAAAGAATTTGCACTACTAAAAGGTCCCAACCCGGTCAAAACAACTGTACAGCGCTCCCGAACTTTTCAGTTTGCGCTTCATTTTCTCTATACACGACGGCTTTCCCTGTTAAATCGAATCTAATCCTGCATTGCTCTCATTTATGTTTCTTTCACATCTTTTATTTGAAAAACTTTGTCAATTTTAGGGTTGTAGAGACACCTTATTCATCACATAATTGTAAATAACGTGCTCAGGATCCTTATATGTGTGTGGGTCGTGAGCATCATTGAGGCGATTTTCCGAAATAAGTTGCACCTGAACCGAAACTGACATTTGTGAACAGTGAATGACGTTATTCTGAAATGAAACAACAAACTTCCGTCAATAAAAAAGCCTTTTACAAAACATCGACACTGAATCGGTTTGCACAGGCATTGATTAAAATTCATGCGACACCCTGACGTTCGACAGATTTGTTCCCCTCGTCGATTTGTGTTTTGAGCCTCATTCACACGACTGAATACGCTATTGCCCCCACCTTAGGCGTAATATAACTGTAACAATATTCACTTAAGTATTTGCTTCTGTTAGTCAAATACCTATTTTGAAGATGTTATTTGATGCACCAGTTGTCAAATAACAAAGCCTCAGAACAATGTCCCTGCATGAATTGATCGAACTAACAAACGCTGTTTAACAGTCGACTGGGTGGACTCCATGCAAAAATTCTTTGTGTCGGAGGTTAAAAATAAAGAACAAATATAACAATAACCAAATGAAAATAAAATATCTGTATCATACCTATGGGTCATATCTATAGATAAGTTTAAATGATGTTGTTTAAAGAGGCACATGGACGCATCAGCAACTGTCGTCGAAATCAAAAAATACTGCGTTTAAATATCATTTGACTGATAGCAAATAAAACGTAAACGGTTTTTGTTACAGATATTTTCCGTCTCATGTGGAGCAGCTTCATAGTTATCCCCATGAAACAGGTTCAAAAGGTTAAATGGTAAATAAATTTGATGAAATTAAGGGTATTGCACTGGATTCACCCAAACCCAAAGAACTTATTTTAGGTATTGTAATTTCGTTTTTTTAATACCCTGTGCCATAAATCAAGTTCTTTTGCCCAATAATAATCTTCGTTCTAGTGATACCATATGTAATTTGAGTCTACAAAGTAATATTATGATTGCCAACTATTAACTTTGCCGGTTACCTTTTTCTATAAGCGACTGGAAAAAATTAAGTATTACTACATTTAGAAATCCTTTTAATGAAGTAGCTGAATAAGTCACAGAAATATCTATAATATAGAACAAAGTCAGAAATTCCGTGGCCGGTAAAACGAAATTAAATTGACGATCACTTTCTTGTTTTGGTTTTGTAATGTTTAATTGTAATAAGTTTGTTTGAGGTAACCGTACCCAATGAAAAACTACCCGTCATAGTTTTTGAGTTCACGCTGTTGTTAACGGTCTTTGAACTATGCCTGTCTATTCCTACAAATGTTTTTGGGGGCAATTCAGTGTCGGACATTTCCGCTCACCTCATGCAAGTGAATACGCTCAAATGAACCAATCAGATTCACGAGCACAGCTTACCAGGTCAATTGTGAATGGTCAAAGTCTGACGAGTCACAGTTTATCTCACCCCACGGCCAAAAATAACCCGATTTGTTTAAACGCGTAGCTGCCGGACCGACTCGATCGGAGTTCATGTGCCCGGAGCATCGGGTTGGAGTCTTATAATTTGTACAAACATCATTCCTCCACGCGAAATTTATCTGTGGCCTGAAGATGCTCTAGTCTTTCAAATTTTGTAAAAACCAAATTTGAGTGATTCTCCCTCTTTGTGTTCTGTGAATGCAATAGTGCTGCTGCGAAGACATCTGATTTCAGGGCGATGCAATCTCGACCACGAATTCAAATTGGCATCTCATGCAGGCAAGTTGAATTCGGATTATGTTATCCTCCTTCGAAAACCTTGTGTAGTTTCGCATTTGCTCTTGTGAGCTCGTTTATTGGATCACCCTGATTACATTATCCTCGTACTTGGTCAGCAATTTTATTTTTCCATAGGTTTCACCTTGTTTCAACGTTTGAGCGTATCAAACAGGGTTAGCAACATCTTTTATCGGTAAATCTTCAGGGACTCCCGAGGTATGAATTTCACCTTAACTGGTAAATTCAATCGGTTCTACTAGTTCGTTGCTCGCAAGACACTGGGGCATATATGCTATCATTATTAAGTAAACCTTTATGCTATCTAAAACCATCGTTCTCACATCGGTCGTGTTCAGTCAGCCTACATCCATCGACACCAATACCGGTTGCTCAAAATTGCAACAAATCATTGCCTTTTCGGCCGATTTGTGCGACAGTGTCAAATTTCAAGCGATTGATTTTCATTCTCAGTAGCTCATGGAAGCATGAAGTTGAAAACAACAAAAACGTGAGTAGACGACACGTAACACAAACACTGACACGCAAACATACACACTCGGGACAGGTTGGCTAAGTCCAATTCAGATCCATCGAAACATGGCGAAACTATGTTTAGTCATGCAGCTGGAGGTAAAGACGAATTGAACACAGAAGAGCTTCGATTTGTCATCATCAGACAGTCTACTGAAATGGATACAGCGAAACATATCTTTATTAAATTTGTATAGTCTATAATTGTCGTAGAAATTGGTTAGCGCTTAGTGTCATATACTTAGTTTTTAACTGACGCTGATAATTATTGATCGCTTTTGCCACAGCACTTCAGAAGCAGTTCACACTGCAATTCTATTGGGTCTGACCTGAAGCGATTATTTAGATTACGCACAACGATTTGATTTGGAGTAGTAATAATTTTCTTCGTAGCAAAACTTCAGTAACTAAGTATTCTAAACATGTTTGCCATCGCGCGTATCAACAATGGTTCAATTAACGTATATTTTTCCATCTCCCGTTTAGTTTAAAGTGTACGTAAAAGGTGCCCCATCAGTACGTCTGAGCTTGCTAATAACAAAAATAATCAATTTTCGTTCTACGTTTTAGCCGGTCACTGTTTGGGGGTGTGTATGCCACTGAATATGATCACAAAAGGTATCATATGTTGAGAAACTTTCAACATTAATTTCATCAAATATGCCAACTATGTCCAAGCCTAAGTGCACGAGCCGAGGAATACGTGCATAATGTACAGAGTGGGATAGGGTAATCTCTTAATGCTTTCCATTGTCATAGGCCTCCCCAGAACACAGGTCTATCGTACTGGTCCTTGTACCGGACTGGACTGAAGTCTCAGGGTTTAATCATGGGGCTAGCAGCGGTCAGCCAACCATCAATGACCTTAATCGTAATGTCGAATAAAGGCATACTTCATTTATTTATTATGGATTTGCAACCACTGGATTTGCCTGTGATAATATTTACTTTATTTCAAAGAGTTAGCTTTGACAGTGATAGTAATGTCGTGGGAAACTATCTGGAGAGAAATATCACAAAATCTGGACGGTAGACATGTATAATACGTTAAAAGGAATTTATTGAGTTGTTTGTGAATCGCATTTAACTTTGGTTGACTTTTTTAGCAAAGAACCACGGTGCATGCCGTTATCACAAGTGTTTCTTTTACACCTCAATTCAGAAACCTTCCCGCGAAATTGCGAGGATCCTACGCAAAGTTTTCTGTGGCGCATGGTGGTTTTTTGCATGAAAAGCATGTGAGTTTTACATTTCCCTCAGTGTGCAGTAAATAGTGATACTTGATATATCCCTTTGCCTAATAGTTCTACGATTTTCGCGCACAGAGCAGTTATAAAAAGTGTTCATCGATCATAAACAATTGTATTTAATAGTTTCAGTAATAATCCCACTTTTGTCATTGAGATAATCGTTTATTGGCCGATAAACCAAATGTATTGATTGTCTTATATATTTCTGCTCCTGTTCAATTTCAAACTCAAAAACGTGTGCAGTGACGATAGAAATCTCAAAATCCATCATAAATTATAATGATTGTAATTAAAGGGGAAAGATATTCAAATTGAGCGGAAACGCACAAAATATAAACGGTTTGGTAGTGTGATATATGTTCCAATGCCTTTAAATAAATGCACGAGAGACCAGCATTGTCCCGACGGAAATATATACCAAAACGTTAATATGAGAAGGAAATGACGTCTCTGGAGCTGTTAATGATGCGTGTGATAGAATACAGTGTTCTGTATACCATATCTCGAATACGGGTTACTATTACGTTGGAAGTTACAGACTTAAGTTGTCCTTTGACGCTCACTATTCAAATAAACGTGCTAAGGAGTAATACGTAACTGTGTTACAGATTTTGGACGACATGTTCGGTTGCATTCATCTAACTGATTTTGTTTGTGCGTTTGCACATTTATTTACCCTACAGTATGATAAATCGTCACATGCTCGTGCATGCTCCGTCAAAGCAGTGCGTGCTTCAGTGTCAATAGAGAGATTTTCCGTACCGTGTCACGCATCTATCTGATTTGCCCAAAAAAGTATGGTTTAGCGTAACGACTACTTCGATTGCACGCTGGATTTCAATTTGAAATACAGATTCATCGAAGTACGACCCGTCAAACTGCCAGGAGATCGAATTGCCAATTTGGGAACAAATTATTCCTCTCCTTATTGAATAATTTAACTTTTTTCTTTTCTTTTAACGTTTTACAACCTACAGATAATCTGATTGTTATAGTAGCAAGCGTTGACTGAACTCCTTGGTGATTTCTTTGATAAACGTTAAAAACGTTATCATACTGAACTGCATTTAGAGGATTATCTTTATCGATAACAGGAGAGCAACGTAAATGCAAATGCTCTTACAGATAGCTCCAGCCTGTTGGATAGCCTTTTACAAACAACAGCAAAGCATCACATCTATTATTCATCACAACGAGTAAATTTCACTCAACTGTGCCCGTTTCTGCTTTCAATAAGTATTGCTGTTTCATCAGCAAAGAACTAGGGAATTTTTGTCGCACTTGCAGGTCTAGACAAACCACATCGAGGGGAGAGCTTCAAGGTTTAACAAATTGCTGTATACGGGACGTATTAGTGGCATCAACTACCCGGATTTTTGAATGCTTCCTAAACTAAACTGTTCTCCATCAGGAATGTCCTCATACACATAGGCTGAAAAACGGTCATCATAAAAACTTTTAAAGTTTTATATGCATGCTTGAATTTTTCTAGCGCTAGACCGGATGGCAATAAAGACTTCAGGTTGAATAAATATCGTGAAGAATGACGCGAAAACATAACTACGATATATCTTTGATCGTAAAACATTTGGTTCTTCAAAAGGAACTCAGATCACTATTTGTACGTATTTTTAATGTTGGGTAACAAATGATTTTCATAAACGACCCTTTTGTGGATCAAATGAATAACTCAGTAGTTTACCGTGTTTTCATGAGGATATCAATACCATCAAAATATAACTAAATTCAGACTGCTTTGGAAAACTCAATCAAAAAGCTGAAAAGGATATTCCTTCGCATAAAGTTGTTGTAGAAACCATAGCACTGGATTCAAAATTGACCTTTTTATGTAGCAAAGCTCTAAGTGATATCCAAAAAACGGTTGGCTCATAGTATAATACTTATATTTTTATCCGTCGTTCGAAGTGAAATAACGTGTCAAACTTACAAAGCATAAAGGGCAAATATCAGACAAATATGATTGAATTGTTGGCGTATTGTTCTCGGACGGAGAATAAGCGACAGTTATCTTCTGATCATTAGTTCTTAGTTCCCTAAAAGTACGCCCCTGTGATTTTGTTCCCAACCAGGTCACAGAAACGGAAATACAGTACAACATTTCCTCGCCGGTCTTTACAACCAGACTGAATTTGGAATATTTCTTTGAAGAGAAGCAAATAATCACCGCAGAAATGTAAGTGCCTGAAATCTACCGGAATTCTGCTGCTCTTGCATGAACACTATTCGTCAAGCAATACATCGCCTCTTTCGCAGATTACTTCGTTAAATGAAACTTATAGGCAGTTATTATTTATTCATCTCCTGTTTCTTTACGTTGTTTTCCAAACAGCTTCTAGAACCCAATTTGTTATTATCTTGGTTGAACGTATAAATATATTTCACAGAACAAAGGTTTTAGACTCACCGCCTCCTCGATGACAACAAAGAAAACATAGTGTAGACCCGGTCAGTATGCCACTATTAACATTTAGTATAGGTATCATTTCGTAATGTGTTAATTTGAGTCCGATATTTGAAATCCTCTACATGAGACGTTATGAGTTGTTTGAAAGGAAGAAGAAACCGTTCAGTTTATCAAAATGCAAATATATCGAGTTTTCTATATCTTGAAATTATCGTCGTAATCTCAGACTTAGGCCATATTTCTGCTCGGAGTTGTAACAATCGGGTTTGCTTTGATCTCAGAAAAGCCTTTATTATTAAACGGGAGTCTTTTTTTCACCCTCATACATTTTGACTCGAACGCCTTTCTTTTGATAGATTTATGCACCCTACCAAGACTATTCCCATTTAAATCACTTTTATAGATATCTGTGTTTATTTACACATCGCTCCTGCCTCGCGCAAAATTGGCTTCCTCATTCCTCGTCAGACGCTTCTTTTCCGTCAACCACCCTCTCACTCTTTATAAGACTTAGAATTGACATGCGCTACGATGTTGCAGTCATATATGGGCTGGGATTTCATCAACTTATCTGTCTTTTTTTCATACGGAAGCCTAACCTCTCACTAACTACCGGCCTCTAAAATGTAGTTTGCAGTCACCAGGTCATCTTCTAGGTGTTGCTATTTTATTCCTATTCCCCACTGGTACAAATCTGGTTCTCGTTCTACTGAACTTGCTTCTCCTATCCCTCTGCCATTTGTTCTTCCTAATGGGTTCCGTACGCAAATGGCTAGTCACCCGTTCCAACTGACCATTCCATGGTTTTGCATCTCTTAATTTCAGTCTTCTTCTTTCCAAGAACAGCACAACTGTCTTCTTCTATGTTTCCTCCGATCTACGATAGCCTTATCTAAAAATAAAGGATCGTCAAGTTATGCCTACTTCGAATGTTCTCTCTATCCTCAATGTATGTAGCGTCTTTGAATAATGAGGTTTTACTCCCTTTACCATGAAAGAAATTAAATTGAATTGTCATATATCATCAAGTATAGGTCTCTCTACAATAGCAGCGGAACTGATCCATTCCATCAGAATGTTTGTTCCAAAAACGTAGGTATCATAAACAGCTTCTCATTTGTACGTCCCTGACTCACATTCGGTCGAGTGAGTTGTGCAACCCAAAATGATGTATCATGATGCACAGTCTGACAAACGTTCATATCTTTTCCAATTCAGATTTCAGTGTGAACAAGAAGATCGGGAAGTAAGCAAGTTATTTCACCTTATTCAATGTTAACCCCTTCCAAGATGTAGAAGTATTGCATTCATTTTGATTTGTATTAGTATAACTTCTCTATGCTTAAATGCTTACATTTCACTTGAAAATGTCCATTGGTCGTTACGTAGATCACAACATAGATTTTCGCATAATAAGCCACGTGAAAAATATCGCTGGATTTTTTTTATGTATAAGTTCTGAAATTATTCACTAAAGACGTGTTCTTCGTTGGGTAGTAGTCGGGTCAGGAAGGTTACAGGGAACTTTCCTTACAGTTAATCCGAGATAATGGATGCCGAAAGGAGGAACAAGTGTGCCTAAGCAATTTAAAATATCTACCAAGACGATTGAAGTCACTTGCCGTGTTTTCTATCATTTTACCGTGGAACGAAAAATGACAGCCTTGAAACGTTGATGTCGACTACCAATTAAACAACGGATCTAATTAAACGCTTCATATTATCTCAAAAAACATGAATCAATCGATTTGATACTCGCTTAGTCACGGATACCAACACCATAATGTCTGTCTTTCGCATTGACAGGACGAACATTAAGTTCTTTCACGCAAAAAAACTGTTACATCTCATTCATTGGGGTTAAGTTGTTTTCTTTCCGCTGATCAGTCTTGCCTCCAAATTAGTCTTCATATTCTCTCCATTGTTTTGGTATTTTAGGTAATTTACTCACATATTTATCGATAATATTTTCAGGACCACTAGTTCAACGCACATGCACTCTTTTATTGCCCTCCACATAGGACTCCCATTTGTTGGGTTTTGTACAATGTACCGTCGGACGAGTGATCCACAGCGGTGGCCAGATCGAACAGACTTTGATGTGAGTGTTGAATTTGACTTGTTAATATTTCTTGCCCTAACGTACCGGGATAGAGCGAGAGAAGAAGGAAAGTACCGGATGGCCAGCTAGGTTTGTCCCCTCAAACAAAACGTCGGGATTATTTATACACAAGCGTGATAGAAGGAAGTAACCAGCTTTATTGTATAAATGACACATGCTTCATTTGACTGAGCTCAACGAAATTCTTCGGGTAATACCCACCTTTAGGCACATCAGGTGAAACCAAAGTCCCTCAATGTTTATCAACTTTCCACTTTCCAAACTGTTGCATTGTGTTCCATCCCACTGTATTGTATTCCGTGGACAGGCTTGTGCAAGTAGATATGCATTCACCTCAGCCAAACCACAAATACTTCCGACTGTTGCAGAAAAAGACACAAAAAACAATACACAAAAACGTAGACAATAAATATCAGTCCAATAAACTCATTCACAACGCAGTAGTCACTTTATCTTTATCCGTGAGAACACAGGCGATCCACGGGCATGGGGATTATTACACCAACTGAACCTAATAGGAATGAGCTGGAAATGACAGAGAGACAAATCAGAACGACAGGAATGTGACTCATAACGGAAATTACCGTGGACAGCTTACAATGTATCGGTAAAGAGGTTCATTAAAAGGAATAAAACTCGGCTGATGATGCCTAAGCTGCGACAGATAACACTAAAATATTCTCTATATACACCAAGAAAGGTAACTAAAGAACAGAGATGCATCACAAATTATGAGTTCTAAAGCATAACAGTCTCATTTAAACAACAATATTTTATGAATTTGTACAGGACATTTGAGATTAACTTGCGTGGTAATATCGTGCAATTGTCAAACTGCACAAGCGACAGAGCCATTACCTCGTGAGGGTTTGGTGGGATATGCTTAACGCGAATGAATAAATATCTACTGCAAACATTTTAATAAATGTCTATTCAAATATGACCCTTGGGCATCGTTTTTTGAGATTAACAGATACGGATCCTTTGCTTTTAAATAATACCAATTCAAATAAAAATACTGCACATTTAAGTGGCCATTGTCTAAGACTGGGAAAACAAAAACAATATTTACAATGCAGCCTGATTTTTACACTTTGAACGCCTATGCTGTTACATTGAAATGGATTGAAATAGGAAATTTTAAAATCGTCTCTCTGCGTAAAACGAAGGTTGCAGATCAAAAGTGTGTTTCTTTGTTTGTTTTTAAAGCTTTCCACGGTTGGTCCATTTCATATTTTCATTTCGATTTTGATAAATTCTCGAACTCGGGCTCTTTGGATTTTTTTTAATTCTTCCCCGCAAACAGAAGTGATGAACAGCAGAAAAAATACCTGAAACACGCCGATCCTTCGACACCAACCACCGTTATTGGTAGGTACACACTTCACATTTTTGTCAGTTAATCAATGGAGTAGTTATTCAGTAATCAGCTTGGAAGATAGTTTAGTTTTCCGCACGGTTGCCTGTATTTATTCGGCTTTAATTTCTCCTCCTCACTCTTACCCTCACATTTACAGTGTGTATTCGGGAAGATCCCTTTTTTAAGGTGAGTTGAAGCACATTACCTCACTTAAACATATAATTATTTTGCCGTATGTTTTACTCCAGTTTACTTTTGGTTGAGCCTAACATCCATGAGCGAATTCATTCTAACGCTTGCATGTGTTTTGCCTTCGCTGTCGGGTTTCCGTGCACTTACCAGGAGTTAATGATGGAGAAACTGACAGGCAAACTGTATCACAGAGAACAACCTCTGACTGCCGCATGTTTTGCAGATCCTAATTTGTTATCGAATACGAGTAGAACGTTTTTCAATTATGCACACAATCGTGGTACGAAAAGCAGTTTCCAGCGCTCTGCGTCACGTTGCTTTGGGAGTTCATAAGTGTACACTACTGAATTTATTGATCTTTGTGTCGATAAATTATTCAACACAGCCATTCGGAAACAATTTCGGGGACGAAAGAAACAACAGAACGGAATTCATTAGGGAAATATAACCAGTTATGGAATTTACAAGTCAGAATAATTTAACTAAACTATTACCAGTATTAGGAACAGAACATTTTTCAAAGCGATTTAAATCCTGAACTGTGCGTTTGTTATGCATGGAGGACAATTATCCAACCAAATGGATCCAAGGATATAGCATGTGCTGCTATTCAGCATTAAAATAAGCATTCCATCGAACCCGCTTAGACGCACTTATTATTGTTTCTGCAAATATTCAAAAAAAGAAGAACAATTCGGTTACCTCAGCTTTTTGTTTGAATTTTAATTGATTTGGGAAGAATTGGGATACAAACACAAACCTCTAGGATTGCCAAAAGAAAAGAAAACTTACAACTCAATCAGTACTTGTGAGCTGATGTAAAATACTCAGATTGAGAAAACATTTCTGGCTTCAATCTCAGCCTGAATTCCATGTGTTTCAAACTATTGTTGAATGAGTGGAACATACTGTGAGGACTAAAATACGAAATTTGAGCTTGCGTAAACGGTACAAAATTGTTAATTATTTGTGTGCTGGTTCAAACACAAGTGCTTGCCTAAGAGTTAGAATAACTTTGCAACAAACATGTGTGTTACAACACAAAGATACACTAGTTGGAACATCGTGCGCACTGTCAATCACCGGTGACGCTAAACTGGCACAGACGTTTCACCAATCACTTCCAACAGCGTTGACAACGCTTTTATTATTGTCTTCCAAATTTGAGTTACTTTCTATCTCACTATTCATATGTTCAAATTAAGTAATTACCCAGAATATTTCCTTGGAACAAAGAAGAAAACTGTTTGATCCAGTTTTTCATAACATCATTGAGTGATAATAAATTAAGTAATTAATATGTGAGTCAATTAATCAATGTTCATGTTTTTGTGGACAGTGGTTTAATCTTACCTTTGATCACATTTTACCTTCAAAACCGATTTCTAACTTGGTATTCTAAAAGGGTTCCACTGGGTCAATCATACACCTGTAACAGCCCAGTTTCAGTTAAGCAACATAAAAGGTTTCATTACTGGTAAACACCTTACCGAAACACTTCGTCCTTAGTAGATGACTGTTTGACACACGTCGGAACGTTGACGATCACAACAGACAGACATTATTCCCAAAAAGAAAGCAATAACGAACAAATAAGGAGAAATAATTGACAAGTCATGGACCAATACAAATCTGTGGATGCGTGATTTGTTATCAAGATTTGCTGACCGGCTGACTATTCTTCATGTTTCAGTAAAAAGCGGTAGTCTTCATGCAACGGATCCACGCCATCCATTTCTGAGTGATCTTTCTTTTCCATCCATAAATTATAATGTGCAGCATACTTCACAATGATGAAAATTTTAAATTATTCAACAGGAGAACATTTATCTGAAAATGCAAGGTTTCAACTTGGACAAGAAAGATTTCTTTGGCAAATCCGATCCATACGTGACGATTTATCGGAGAAATGAAAGAGGAAAGTAAGTCTATTTTTGAAACCTGTTTACTACGACTCTATGCCCCCGACACTCCTCTCAATCTGCTACCAGGTACTTTGAAACCTGATTAGAAAACATATCTTGCGGTTTTGAGGGCAATGGAAAAACTGATTACAAGTTTATCTTATAAGTTTCTTTGAAAATCATCTTAAAAAGAAGTGAATAGTTGGGTCCGGTTTTCTTGGTTAATTAGCCAAGGTTGTTGTTTTGTATATTGGGTAAAAACTTCTATTTCGTAACATTTATTGCGAATAGTTTTATTCTCAAAAAACAAGAAACATTTCCCCAAGCCAAGCCTATTTAATATTTGAGGTCGATAGAGTTTAACGTGGCCGAGGTTAACATACGAGAACAAAGACACACCCTTTGACAACAGCGCTTCGTCCGTTCCGAAATGTTGCATCCAACAGCATGCAAAAATTAGTCCCATCGATCGTACAGTGCTAGAAAAGAAACGGATGGTCAAACTGTAAATAGAGAAACCGTGTGCTCCGTTCACCTGCCTGCCGAACGTTGAAACAGCAAATGTACTTTATCGCCATTTGTCCTCATGCAAAATAATCGAACCACTTACTACATACTGCATTCTCTGTACGAGCGGGCGCTAGTGCGCACGATTCGAAAATCAATTTTTCCGTCTCAAACTTGGATTCACACGTTTTTACACCACGCTAATTGTATTTTTATCTGACGAATACGGTTACACTTTTTCCGTCAGTTATCTCCCATACTTCCTTTCAATTAGTTGCTGAATCACCTCAGATGGCATAACGGTCATTCATCCTCATTTATTAGGCTAACTGGTAAGTAAGATATTGGTGGAGTTGAGAAGAGTCACTCCTAATTCGACGAACCAAACATTCTTCTTGTGTAACTAATATTACTACTACCACTAAACAAGTCAGCCACAGCCAATCATGGTTAATTGACCCAATTGTTCAGGAAAATCCCCGGCGCGTGTATAACTCTAATTTAAGTGTTGAATTCGGTCAGTGAATTGAAGAGGAAGTACAGACAGCTTCGCGATATCCTCGTGGTTATACACACACACACACACTGCACCATTAAGTTTTGTTTAGTGGGAGCACTCGGGAAACACTTTGGGAGTTAGTCAACTCAACACCACAGATTACCTGCGATATGATAAATGTGAGCTAGTTAGTTACCCGGTAAGATGAAAACAAAATTGATTACCTCTGACAAAAAGAAAACAGAATCGGACGGAATACTACATTGCAGAATGACACAGTGTTGTCATCAGAGATGATAATCAGCCAGGTAACGATTCGTAAGGGTGTTTTTCGAATACATGAAAATCTGTTTCCTTCACAAACTCAATTGATTTTATCACTTCGCATATCCTTTCTAACAACCACTCATAGGCTCCAAAAGTGTTGTCGGAGTGAAGTGATCAAAAATACTCTCTTCCCGGACTTCCGTCCAATACTCATCTGTATGGATAAACTATGTGGTGGAAATGTCGACTGGTAAGTGAAATTGGATGGCCCCCCATTTGTGGAATAGAACGAAACTGCGATACAAACTAAATTCTCTTTCACTGATACGCATTTTGTTCCATTATCTGATGCTTTTCATCACCTTCATTACTAGAGATTTCTCTTAACTTTTATTTCCAGTGAATTATGTTTTCGTTGCTTTGATTGGGATGGAGCAGTCGGTGATTCGTAAGTTTCACACTTGAATGTTCCTTTTGTTTTTCATCATGGATTTTTGAATATACAGGCAACATAACTCAAATTAATCATAGAATACCGATTGTGTTCTAATAAAGATAGAGCGATCAATTTAGATGCACACTCGATTGATAATGTCACGGTTGAACCTGGTTTATTTACCAGTTTGATTTAATTTGAAGTTTGTCATTCAAACGCCAGAAACACTACAACAACTACAAGTAAAACTGGCTAAACGAAAATTTGGATACGACGTTTGAGAAAATTTGGATGTCCTCATCCTTTTGTGGTTTTGTTTCATTAAATAATTTTAAAACCGTGGCACACAAAAACGGACGACAATTGTCATTGGTAATTGTTCTATCGATCATTTGAACGGGTTTCCTATTTTCTTTGCAAATAAAACCCCATGAAACACAACATTAGTCACATTTTGCTGGATACCATACAAAATAAATTAATTATTGAAACGTTTAATATATAGTGTGAATCTTCATCACTTGTGACTCAAAATTGGTATCTCAATTAAGTGAAATTCTTGGACTAAACCAAAGAACATCCTCGCCACTCTGCTGATTTGTGAGCAGTTAAGAAGGTTTTCAATTGGTAGCACACATTACGCTCTGTGATTTCTGTAAACCTTTTGAATAATCATCTGTATGGCTTTGTTTTTAACAGGGAAGAAGTCGATACGGAACTTGAGTAAGTAACCAAATTTTGAGTTTAAAAACAAAAGTTTATTAATCACGTTTTTGTTTGCGTCGATGCACATTAAAACCAAATCGCTTGCGCATAAAATGAACCGTTTTAAATTGCCTGAGCGAACTCAATGGGAACTATGTCGCCACCTAATTTTGCAGTCACTTTTTAAGATCTGTTCTGTGAATCAGAAATATCATAAGGTCGTTTTAAGCGCCTTTATGGAACACCTGGAGAAAATAAACAATCCACGTGAAACGTGTAGACGTTTTACAAACATAAACTCAATTTTTCAATAGTAACTGACTTTATAATGATGCGTTTTGATAGTCTTCTGTCTTTAGCATAATTCTTATCAGTTAATCTGATCCAGTGAATACATTGTTGCACTCCCCGATACCGGATACGTGTGATTTTACGTTTGTTTATAAACTTCGCAGTGATCTAATTGGGGAGTTCACAACTACCATTGGGGACCTCCTTCGTGCAGATGAAAATGGCCTGGAGTTTAAAGTAAGTATATACTAACGAATTACTCCCCATCAGTTTTTGTTTTCTTTCCCACTTTTGACAGCCCTAAATAGGCCATAGATAGGTTTAAAAGTAAATTACTTCAAAAACAAAAGACACTTGGGCCAAGCTTGTTTTATTATGTATACATGCATATTCACACATTGTCAGAAATCCTACTGTTCAAGATAGTTTTGGGAAATCAATAAGTGCACCGCTTTCTTAATTAAATTTAGCCTGAACACAGCTGTACATAATTTTACATTTGCTTTCATTTTATTTTTTTGTTTCCTTTTTGTTCACAAACTATACTGTGCTGTTCTTTTGTTATGTTTGTTATTGTAACTACATAGAGGACTTAGTTACGCATTATGAGTGAACTTGATTCTGATGAAAGAATAACACATACAAAGTAGTTGGTTTCTGCTTGATTCACGTGTGAACAATTTACGATCATCGAAAACACACCGTTCGCAATCACAGAATATATTCAAATAAGAAGGCAGTGGAGAACCAGGTTTTCTTCTCATTTGAAAATCGGCTTGGGTGCGAAACTCAATGATGTACTTTCTTTTAAACTTTCTTCTTTCGAAATATTACACTAGATGTTATCACAAGTGCTAACATCCATCATCAATGGTAAATGCCATACATGCATCATCAATTTAGATACCAAAGTTTCCAAAAAAGTCATTTTCAATTAACCATTCAATTCTGTAATGCTCTTAATTAGGCAAACCAGTATTTGCTATTTACCAGTACAATCTCAGTCTATCGTCGAAAATTCAGTCAGTTGAATATATCATCAAAACGAAGGTTACCAGACACGTGGAACTCTTCCGTGACAAGATAAGTGCGCTCATGCAAACGTCTGTCGAGTGAAGCAAAAATCAATTGCTTTGAAACCCCCCTTTGTGTGCATTCCGGGAAATGTGCACAGGGCGAGAAAATTTGATCATCAGAATATTACAATCTTCCCTCTGTGACAGACAGTTGGTTATTTTAGATCATTAAAGCTCCATCACGAGCATAGCGTGGTAAAATGTTGCAAACTGTCATCCTTTTTCCACGTCATTCAAAAAAGATCAATTTCTGGGCGATATTTTGGGTTATAGCCAAAAAACTGCTTTCTGGTAATCGAACGAATAACGCCATCAATTAGCATTAAATTGTCTGAAAATGCATTATACATAGTTCATAACCCGAAAGATTTTTCCACATAACCCCCACCCTGAAAATTAAACTTATTTCATCAAACTTTCAACCTAATTGGTCTCGATGCAAAAAATGTGGTTGTGTGAATTCAAAGTACGCCCTCTCAATGAATTATGACCACAATGCGGATGGAACTAAATCTTTCTCTTTTTGAAAGGAAACAAAATAATGAGCTCTGAGAATTTTTCTTTCAAGTGTATGAGTTGGAGAAATGATTGGAAACGATCCCTGATGAGCAGAACATTTAATGATTGCCATGAATACCGAGTTCTTAATCAAATTCAGAACTGTGGCGTTTTGAACAATAATTTCTTAGGTTTGAACGTAATTCTTGACGGATGGGGAATTGCGCGACCCACAAACATGTCTCGCGGGAATAATACAGAATAGTGGAAGGACACAGGTTGAATTAACTTTTGTGAATGCTCAGGAAAAATTGAGACTTGTTTATGCTAAACCGGAGTCGAATGCCTGCGCTCAACAAATTGTCGGTCAGTGGGTCAACACAGAATTCAAATGTTTTATTTCAGTACATTCCATTTACTTTTTGACAGAAACCGACAACCTCTCTCTTAGTAAATAAAAAAAGCTAAAAAATCTATTGTTAAAGACAAATTCGCAAGCGATCATTTTTACAGAGTTAATATTATCCCAACAAATAAAATGGGTGGAAATAGAATGGAATCTTTAACGTAGATCAATAACTGAATGAACGAAGAATAATATTGAATATATTTATAATTCCTGAACTATTCATCCCGTTTGATTCTGGTATCAGTTAAAATCAAATGCTAAATAGAGAAACGGGGCAAATTTTGATTTTAGGAAAAGCAGTTCAAAAGATTATACTCCTGTTTACGTCACCGATGTTTTGTGAAGCGCAGAAGTAATCAGTTTAGGACCTCCCTGGTTATGAACGACAGACAACCAATGTCTGAGCTGAAGAAACAGAGTTGACTCAGTCCATTGTGAAACTTCTATCCACCTGAACGACTGTCATTGTGTTCTACTCGTTATCAGATACACAACGGCACTTAGAAACTAACACAGTACGCAAAGAAACACCTCATTTCACCTGAAAGTTGACATAAGTGATTTATTTGTATCTTTAAGTTTTTTTCTGACCAATAAATGATCTTCATATGCATTCGAGCGCAAACCCTGAGATTATCCTATCAGGCATTCGCAAGCCTCACGAAATAGTTCTGCGCACCAACTGTATCTTGGGCAGGAGATTAGAGTCCGTCGAATAATCTCATTTATTATGAGGTGTTCCGCTGAACTGAGCTGCGCGAACAGTTCTCTTATGCTCTATGACCGTCAGTTGGTTCCGTTTGGTCAAACAGACTTAAAGTTGGCAAGGTTTTCTTATAAAACACAAAACAATATGTAAAATAGG
>UZAN01039419.1:171947-182058 GCA_900618425.1 Echinostoma caproni | reverse complement strand
AGGACACGTTTTGGGGGTTAAACATCAGTGACTTCTGACTAGCGGTCTTATCTGGTAGTATTGCGCTCACAAACAAGTGTGGTTGAGTCATGGTGAAACAAGGACAGCGTTAAGTGCTATCTACCAACACATACTTGTTACATGCACTCCTCATCACTGTCCAAACAACTCCAGTTCACCATCTCCAGTATAACGTGGGCGATTGCAATTCCAACATGTGATCGTCCTTTTCGGTGCCCAAAAGTAGATCATTCAGGCTTGTTTACTGAGTTGTCTACGGATAAATTACTGCAGCAATAAACCTCGACCAATGCATGGACGACTTTGTCGAAACAATGGTAAGGTTAAACCAAAAGCGTACCCTCTGTACATTGTTTGTTACTATCCAAATAAAATCGAACACCAGTAATGTCCCCGGTATAACTGTACTGGCCAATTAATGATCTAATAATATACAGGGTATCCTACCTACTGGAATTTGTTCGTAATTTGTCGAAGAACTTTTTCATTTATTGTAATCGTGGATTGGTTTTATGAATGTGAAAGTCTTTGTATCGTCGATTCATCTTCTGTTCATATCATAGTTGACCTTGAGCCGTTTTGTCTTGATTTTGATTGCCGTTTCCTTCCCCTACCGTGATTTGTTTGACATATAGTCTGGATTCGGAACAATACGGAATACACAATGAAGCAAGACGAGAAATGACGAGGCTAGACGCCGGATCACAGGCTATCGGGATTGTATCGTAGCTCAGGTGCTTGGCATGTGGAACATGTGTCACGCATGTCTTTGCATTAAGTTCTTCAACATATGACAGTCACCAAAGTCGTTTGCGATTCAACAGAGAGAGTGAGGTTCTTAATAGGATCAGACAAGAACTTACGAAATCCTGATCAGTGAACGGCGTGATTAAATCGTGTTAGCCTTCCCGAACGAAGGCATAGGACCCATCATCCCACACTGGTGTGGCTGTTCACATTCCCTACATGTGGTTACTTCTCACATTGACCGCGCTTTCCATTTCACGGATATACAAAACAGAGTGGGGAGGAAAACAACAACAACAACAACAAAAATCATGACAAAATCGCTACCAAACAAGTATTTTGTGGTTGTCTGAACCAAACTGACCTGTTAGAGAGATAGACTGAGTGATTTACATACACGGTCCGCAGACATGCGTACCATGGGAAAATGTATATCGGCATTCGCTTTTGTTATGAATCACTTATGTGGTTTTGGAATGCAATTCCAACTGTCTGCCAATCCGGACGACTGGTCATTACGGAGAGTATGTGGTCTGCATTTATTTTGGGGTGGAAGTAAACAAACGGTCTGAACAACAGAGTTCAGACACCTCACACAATCCACAATTACCGCCTGTCCCCGTTGAGAATCATCCTTTTGCTCACCTGTGACGGGTTTATTTGATCTCGCGGAACAACGTCTGAGTCCCAAAGTACAAACTAGGTTCTGCCTGGTTATATTATATGCAATCCCACCTAACCCCATATCGTCTTGGGGTTGTCTGTTCTTGGAATGGATGCTCATAAAGTATCATTTTTACAATACGAAAACAGGTTATAGTAAGATTATAGGGGTGCTTCTCGCTGGTAGCGTGCTAAAGCCGCGGTAAAATTAAGGCCAGTCCCCATCACAATAAAACTGTTTTTCCAGTCATAGTTTTTGCACAACAGAGGGGCTGATTTAGATCAATTTGACAGAAACTTATACTAACAGGTCGGTACTTTTCGGTAGGAATAACAGACTACTTAAAGTGACTATTTCTCACTTTTGTGGCAACGTGCTTCATCTTTCTTACAATATGTGACTACCGTATACGAAAATAACACCCAATTGTGATAAAAGAGGGAGGGGGGGGGAAGCGCATTGAAAAACACTAGATGTTTTTTCATTTCTCCCTTTTCTCATTCTTTTACACTGCCCTGCAGCCGATACTCCAACGGCAAACGGTGAACACTATTGGACACCTGATCCTCCAGCATCTCCCTCCAGTGGTTCTGTTCCGGTCCCATCTTCCCCGACTTCTTTGTCCAATCCGATCCCCGTTACTGTAGATGTGTTACCAACCGGTTTCTCTGGTCGGTCAACGTCCAAATCCAATTCTGCACAATCTCCCGTTCGTGACAGTGCTCTGGGGAACACATGCGAGTCACATCCATCTCGAACGCGGTTGGAAAGCCTAAATGATGTGGATTGAACGTGGGAATGCTGTATTCTCAATTCCGTTCATCATCTCCGAATCATGCGTTTTGGCGATGATTCTTTCGACCGCGGTCCTATTCTCCCCGCGACCCTATTCCTGGTGTTTTATTGTTAGCTGTTCCCATCGCTGTACCCACCTGTTCTTATTGTCTCCCTTTCGTATTTTGTAAAGATAAGATGACCGGATGGTTCAGGCTATTGCACGATGCCCTTCTAACAATGTTTCATATTGATTAGTTGTTTTTATTTTGTTTTTATTATTTTTTTCGTTTTACATCTCCTGTCTGAGGTTTCTGACCGATATTAGTTCTTTTTTAATCAGACAATCCGGATGAATACGTGCAGCTCCAGTTAAATCATCTACAGACCTACGTCAGTCCATTTCATTTTCCGGAAATAAAGTGCGCCCTTCCATCTAGCCCGTTCACTGTTCACTTGTCACAAGTAGTCGATCTCTTCACTGGGCTGTTTTGGCGTATCACCCGCTCAATATTCACTTGAATTACTTTTATTGCTATCATTACGATTATTATTACAACCATTATCATTTATTAATACTATCTTTATTATTATTATTATTATTATTATCGGACTCTGTCGGAATGTGTACTGTCATTTTTGTGCATTTCTCAGTGCACTACTCTTCTGTTGTCTTATGCTGAGCCCGATCCCCTTGAGGTTCTTCTTCTGCTTCTGCTTCTTTCCTCCCCCCTCGCCTCATTCTTTTTCTCACCTTGTCTTGCACGCGATCCACACGCCGAACAATTCGTGTGTGTGNGTGTGTGTGTGTGTGTGTGTGTGTGTGTGTAGGTGCGCGTGAAGAAGGATAAACTAGGGTTCTGTTCTAGTCCCTCTCTTGTTTCCAGTTTCCTTCATTCGATGCTCATTTACATGGTTAATTTGTCTTCTTCATTCCTTACTATTTTCCTGCCTTTGCTTTCTTTTCTCGCCCGTTGTTTGCGGTTCGTTTGTTGACCTGTTTTGCTTTATCGAATTGCTTTGCACAATTCATATTTGCATTGATACTATTGAAATGAATATTACAATTACTGCTCATGTGATTGATTTGTGTGTATCTGTTGGTGGTGGTGGTGTTGGTGGTGAGGGGAGGAGAATCATATTTGTACTCGCCCCTTCCAAGTCCGCATTCATTCCACTCATCTCTGGAAGGACGTTGGTAAACCGTTCTCATTTTTCATCCCTGTTGGTATTCAGGAACAGCCTTGCTGTCATCCGGTTCAATACCGCAACCAGCCTATCGGGGCCGTTGTGGTTTGCCACTCGGGGCTTGGGTTGCCGGCTTCCGTCACTGAACAGCAGGCCCTCATGACTATGGGGTCTACCCCGTCTACTGTTCATCACTCTGAGGTGTGTAATAAAAGAACATGTACGAGGTAGATCGGGATACCCGAAGCTCTTGATCCAACGCGCTTCGTATTCGGTTACCTTGGCTGATACTTGCAACTTGTCCAAATTGAGTGCATCTGAAAGTTTCAGTATCGTCATTACCTTCAATCGTCACCTCGCGAAACGCTCCCATACCACGGATCTCAACTGTCCTCTACTGAGGAAGCCCCCCACTCGTGGTCTTCACGCTGGTTTTCCACAGTAGTGGAAAAACTAAAAGCTGATATCTGGAACTAACCGAATTTGTGAACTTACCAGCATTTAATCTACGGTTGTTTGCGAAAACCACGGATTGCAGCGATCACCGATATGACTGGGCATTTAGTTGCATTGTTTGTCTTGCACGTCCAAAAACCATTTGACCCGTGTAATGAGCACCGGCTCCGAACGGTTGGCGAACGCCAAACTGACTTTCTGTTGGTGGGGACACCAAAATGATCTCCCTTTTTGGCCAGGGGGTTCTGATTTCCATGTAATAGGTAACATGTTATGTATATATATATCTTCTATATCAGGAAAAACAATTCCCACTATCGTTGCATAACAAAATGGACTACTTCTAATGGTTAAGTAGTTACTGTTATTTTGTGAAATTCATCGTGTGGTCACTTCACCACCCTTGATTGCTTGACATGCTTCACCGAAGTATGAAATCTGAGTTGTAGCCATATTTGAAGTTGGACGTTTTGGGAGCTGATCCGGTTTTGTCCCAGCGGGCTTTTTTTGTCTCTGAGTATTTTTCCCGATCAACTGAAATCACCCACATTGGTACTTGTTGATCGAACACCTCAAAATAAAGTGTCGAACCACACTTTAAGACTTTGGAACAAAGTAAACTGTGATAACCATATAAGCCGAAAGATTTCGTTTCCAATCTGTCTTTGCACGTTTCACCGTTCATCCCGAGATTTAAAGCTATTGCGTTCAACTCTTCATCGTTTCTGTTTGTTCACAATGGTCTAGCTGCACCTTTCGCTGGAGGTCATTTCTACCCCCGAAACATGTGGATCCCAATATCCCATGCTCCATTGGCAGCGGATGAATAAAGCAACTGATAGATATGGATAACTCTTCAAAGTTGATGTTAGCCTCTCAACCGACGAGAAAACTTGGAGTTTGTATCTTTGCATGCTCTCATTTACGTTTACTTGCCTTTGAATGCATACGTAGTTGCACAGTTCATTTTTCGGAGAGTGAAAATGATTGATCAAAAGACTGTCATGAGGGCCAAAGAAATGAGGACAATTAGGCGTCGGTGGTCAGGATGTTGGTCTAATTGGTGCAAAAGCCTTCGTCTTTTTCGATTGCTCCCGTTCGATGTGGGGAGTTGAGCGCAAAGATTATGCACGCTAAGATTCTTTTTTTTCACTGTCGACCTTACTGCTTTATATCGGCTTCTTACTCATGCATTTGCAAGCACAGAAACAAGTACCTTTGACTTCTAAAGAGACCCGTCGTTCCTTTATTCTGTTCTACCTTGTTTTAAAAAATTCCACCGTAGCGTGCTCCAGGCTGAATAGTCAACTTTTTCGTCTGATTGACTTCATGCATGCGTGTCAACTTGGTCTTGCTTACCGAATTAGGTTCACTTTAGTGCAGGCCAACTGACTCATGACCTGAACTTCCCCATGACATTCTTTTGGTTTCTAAATCACAGGTCGTATATATGGGTTTCTGCAATAGGCTCAATCCGATTGACCAGAATGACCATCGGTGGCTGAGACACGCGGCACATCCCTCTTGTGACTTGAAGCGCCTGACCTTAGCGCATCCTGGAATGTGAGGACGCATTGGCGACCGGCACAGATGTCAGTTAATCTCAGTGAACGGGTAAACCGTACTGTCACACTAATGACACCTCAAGTCTGTTCGCGTGTTTGTATGGTTGTTTCGTGTCTCCTCTTGATCGGTTTTTAATCCATCTTTTTAGTCAACTTCTATGGTTCACCGACCCGGATATAATTCCAGAAGATTGCTTTTAGTCTTCTCACTTTGGTGGTTAAAGCCAACTTTACCAGGTGAACGCAGTCAGTGCTATTCGTGACGTTCGTCTTTATATTTTGCGGGTTCCAAGGAAAGTTTGCTCTGTTACAACCCCCTGCCGTGCTGAGGCGTCCTCGGGC
This sequence comes from Echinostoma caproni, assembly GCA_900618425.1. Lineage (NCBI taxonomy): Eukaryota > Metazoa > Platyhelminthes > Trematoda > Plagiorchiida > Echinostomatidae > Echinostoma > Echinostoma caproni. The sequence continues at coordinate 176,301 of UZAN01039419.1, read as the reverse complement.
GTAAACGATGATTGGTACCGTAAGTTATTCTGGGTGATCATCCATCGTCATAATTCCTCTTATTGGGGTCACATAAACCCAGTACGGGGCGTCCGATTGAGACCGGTTCAACGTCACTGTCCGATGTTGTAGACGGGAGAGGTCAAAGGTCAACCTCATATCTAAGAGATCTATTTGTTGCATGTGATAAGATCGAGATCGGCGGAACTGAAGCATCCAAGTTATTTGGATTGGTTTGACCTTTCAACAATTTTGTCATTGATTAGATTATTGAGGTCGGGTGATAACTCGGTACACGTAGCAGTCCTCTGATAATTCGGGAAGAGAAGGTCAACATATTTACAGAGACTTAACTAAGAATTCACACACTGTCAGACCATTCAGTAATAGATTTTATGATTGACTGAAAAGGCTCCCGCATGTGTTTTTGTGGAATGTTTCGTCAGCTACCCAAGCGTGTGTAAGTAAAAACCGATACGACAGGTGCTAACTTTTATTATAAAGGGCAATTTGAGCGTGGGATAAGATGGTGGAAGACCCGATTCCACTGAGATACGCGAAATGGCGTCGGACAGTGAAATAATAATCACGAATCCAGTAGAACATATTGGGTAGTAAGTTTTGTTGCTATAGTACAGTGAATAAAATAGCTATATGTGGATTCAATTGGACACATTTTGGTGGTTCGAAAAACAAACGTGGATACCCACATTGTGCTTAAAAACAGCATGGAATGAGAGATCAAAAGATCTTTCCAGAATGTGATTTATGAATGGGGTTAGAATGTCCATGTGGTGATCGTGCAATGAGATCGGACGGCGGTACGTACACATCGCTTTCAGGTAGCCAACCAGGAGGCGGAGAATCGGACTCAGCTTGTGAGCTTGATTGTTTTGCAATCTGATTGGTTGAATGCCGGAAAGGTAACAAACAGACCAAATATATGCCGGTCTGACGACGAATAGTTGACCAACGACATTTGTCTTCTTTCTGTATTGATGAGATGGATTAAAAGGGACTGAATGCTCCAGTGATTGATTACCAATTATAGTGTTTATTTGCATGCATTTCCGAATATAGTTAACTGTAATCGTAATTCCGTTCATTGGGTTTTTAGTTCGAGCCTCCGCTATTGGCTTACTATCACTGTTTCGAGTTGTACAGTCCATCAACCATCTAAGCAGTTTGGGATATGGCGAATTTTGCATACGTAAAATTGATCTGAGAGAGGTCCCAGACTACGGACTTTATTCGAACCTCTCATTTGTGGTTTTCATGTCCCCATTAGCTTCTAATTGGCTTCATAAATATAGTCGTGTGGTATCAAAACCTCTATTTGTGATACGGTCTTCGGCAGAGTGGTTGTTCTATGATGTCCTGTCTACTTAAACCTTATTGCCCTTCATTATCATTTTCTTCCTCTTAGTCATGTAACCGTCCCTGGTTATGATCCTGGTACTGGACCCTTTGTCCACTCTGAGAAATGTGAAATCTGCCGTACATTTAAGTTTTGGACCGGTTTGCAGTTTGCACGAGTCAGGCAGCCGTGTTATCGAATCGCTGCCGCAAAATATGGCTAAGAAATGTTTGCGATGTTCTTACGGAACCACCCGACGTTTTCTGATGATATGAGTGACACATCCTTCAGTTGATTGTGAGAGTTTTCAAATTGGTTTTGAGTTTGGAAACTGTCAACCCTTGAGTCTGAAACTTTTCTTTCAAGTGAGTAATGGAGAATTTGGTTCAATTTCAAATGGGAATTCGTCGTGTATATAGCAAATGAAGCGTGAACTGAAAAGCTAGAAAGCACTGGACAACTGTTTCGATTTGGTTGAGTTTCATCAGCGGTTCAGTTCGCGCTTTAGTTGCTATCTACACGACGAATTCCCATTTGAAATTTTATTCTTGTATGTTTGTGTGAATGTGGTGAGTGCAAGATTGTTTATTTACTCGGATCATCATTGTATTGGGAAAACAGATGGTAGTTTTGGTGGTATTCTATCTCACTGTTTGAAAGATTATATTAAACTGTCAATGTTTTTTGGAAAGTATGACCGTAACCTTGCGAACATGTGGACTCGTTTCAAGAAGAAAATGGAATAAATAGAGCTGGCAATGAAATTCACAGCATGCCTCTCCATCGATATATGATAAATAAATTAATTAGAGTGATTAAGATCAACCTAATAGGAAAGAATGTTAATGTAGCTGCAAAGGATGACTTAAGTGGTAGCAGTCGAACTTGTCATTTCCTTCTTGGGTATCCGAATGACAAATACCACGCTTGGTGTCAACTATTTTGCCGTTTTCTAATCATCGAATAAAGATTTGTTCCAGGTGGTTTGCACACCTTTTCATTGTCAATAGGGGTAGCTCATCTGGACTGGAAAACTTTTTACTGTTGATTGCCTTTGACTTTTTTTCTAAACTTACTCGCCGGTGACAGTGTGAGATGGCTGGAGATTAAGTGTTTTGGTTATCGGTAACGTTTGCTCTAAATCGGTTCCCGTAACAAAATATTTATTCAGCTCGTTGGTGTCGTCACAAAGGAAGTCGTAGACTGAGATGGTCAACATCAGGTTCATTTCTGCTCTATCCATAACTAATGGCAGGATGTGTCACCTTGCACCGCATCAACACAATTGATTGGTTTAGAATATTTCTTCCTTCATATGGTCGGTGGTGGATATCACAGTCTGCTAATCTCCTGAGAGGTGAGCTTTTGCCTTCACTTCAGTCGATCGGAGTCAAATTGGTTTGTCTAAAGATTCACCCTAACGGGGCAGGGGCTGCACGCATTATGTGTAGATGACACAACAGTCATTCATCATTGTCCTCGGTCATACCGCTTTTCGCCCTAGAAACTATCTTTAACATCTAGTTCTTAATGTTCATATGTTTTCACCTTTCAAGAAGTTATGTACTGTGACCCTTCTAACCAGTCGCAGGCCACAGTTCAATTTGTCTTATTCTTAGCGATGTTGTGAATTAACCGAGTACAAACTTCACAAAGTCCATATTTTGTTAACCACGAAATATCTTTTTTGCTTTTAAATGGGATGAAAATGTTTGTGATAATCAACAAAGAGCACCGTACAGCTTTTTCGAACTATTTGGGACTCGTCAGCAGTACATATCTTCTGTGTCCCTGTCAGGACTCGAACTGTGGACCTCGGGATTGGGACTTCAAACCCTTACCCCTGAGCTGTACGGTCGACGAAAAGTACGCACTGCTGACGAGTCCCAAACAAGACGAATCAGCTATCCACTGCTCTTTATCGGTTATCACAAACATTTCAATCGCAGTTAAATGCATTCAACTGGTGGGGAATTAACGATTCTCCAAAGGAATGAAACCCACATCCACAATCATCAAAAAGAAGTCTGTAATCTACACATACAGTAAGCGAAGTAGAAAACCTCCTGTTCCGAAGATAAACCATTGATCAGTGACGTTCACCAGAAGCGCTCGCCAAAAGGAGTGCAATGAATGTACAAGAACTTCGGTATGCAACAGATTTGGCTCACCAGTCGCAGTAACTCAGTGGAGAAGAATGGACAGAGGTTGACTCAGTCCTACGGTACAAAGAGAACCGGGTATTGCTAGTGATAAGCAAAAGCGGGCTGTCAAGGTCCCAGGTTATCTATCTATCATACGATCAAATTAGATGGTCAAAGAACTACGGGATTGTAGTACGTCCGCGAGAAAAGATCTTATACGGGCTATATAAGTAGCCATCGAAAATTTGGCAGATATAAACATTGTGAAATGTGCATAGCACATCGTAGACAGGTATGAGAATGACCAGACATAAGATTACGAGATACCTGACGAACGGCGAGAACCGCGAAATCGGTCGTGTGCTTTTGGGAAATTCGGTGGAGTCATTCATATACCACTCATTACAGTGAATGCATATCCACATGGTTTGGATGATAGTGATATGTGTGAGATCGAGTAGATTAGCAGTGGTCACGAACAGCGTGGATTGTGGTGCACGGGAACACACATCAGAATCGTCGAATAAGCACATGAACGATTTTATAATGTGTTTGACAAGTTAGAGCGTAGGGTTGCGTATTGATTGATTGATTTCCCAAGAAGTTTGGTGAACATATGTACGTGCGTTTTTCAGTCTGACATTCAGTTCCGGTTGAATGTGTTGTTAGTTGGGATTGGTGAACGTGATTGCCATTCGGGGAAGCTGCTGCTGGTTACTGCGATCGGTCACCAAGCTGTCGTCAAGGTGCAAGCATGAATAGGTAAAACAGAACATTTAAAAGTAGTGATAGCCTAGTTGCTACCGCTTAATGAACTCCATCGCTATTAGGTCAAGCTTGTACAAAACATCGG
>UZAN01039419.1:149210-164303 GCA_900618425.1 Echinostoma caproni | reverse complement strand
CCTCATGTGCAACAGTGTGTACACACGATGCAGTGAAAAGGGGAAGTTATCTGACGACCGATTGTTTGCAGTGGCCTCGTTCCATGCATGCAAAAATACTTTGCAACAGATGGCACAGAATTGCTCCTCTTTCTGTTCTTGTGAAGTGAACCATATAGAGCGCAAAGTAACGCAATTCAGTCTCTCATAATTCCAAAGCCACATGCAAAATTAAAAAGATATTGTTTGAAAGTGTACTGGGTAGTGTGCATATGTATGTTTATATGCATGTATGTAAGTATATGTATATATGTGTATATGAGGTGATTTTGGACCTGTTAAGGGGAAGAAAGAGATCTCTAATTCAGATTTTCAACTGAGTCATAACTTTTAAGATTAGTACTGCACTGAACAAGGTTCTCTAACCAAAAGAAACTCGAATAGTGCTATGCATTGTTAGCAGCCATAAGTCGTTGTTCGTCACAGCTTGGCTTTCCTTTGTAAATCAATAAGCGCGCTATTTAAATCAAATGTTCAGTCTAATAATGGACCAGAAACTCGAACATTGGCTAAGACAAACAACTTCTATTAATCTCGTGGTTCTACGATTGAGATAAATTCCGGTGCATCAAACGCTCAAGATTCACCTTCTTTCTTTGAGATGATTAGCTGGATTCGAAACGAGTTCATCTTGACAAATAGAGACGGTGCAAAAATTTTAAATGACCCAATTCCTAATCATTAAATTCTAAATAGGCGATTTATTCTTCAAAAAGATGTTCATTAAGACATATATTGAGTAAAGTCTTCAATCAGATCTCATTTATCCTCTGGTGGCGACATCACCGGGTGATTCAATGTTGGTTGGAACTCAGCTTTCATGAAAGCGTTGATCAGTACGTGCGGATGCACAGAAACCCAAGCTTTCTTCACCCGATGCAGGCCTATGAGGATGTCCACTTCGGTTTTCATGCTAAGTTGCTCATCTTCAATCAAAGACAAAGCATATTCCAGTAATTTTTTCCGAAAGGAACATCCGAAAGACCAAATCACACCCTAATCTACTGGCTTTAACATTGAAGAACTGTTCGGAGGCAGCTGTACTAATTTGATATTGGAGAATACTGCGGTTTTCTTATGACAAGGGGCGTTATCTATTAATAGTAAAATAGAGCGTCTTTCAAAAACCCTCTTGCGGTTGGCATTAGACAGACAACTGTGAAATAAGGCAGAAGTCATCCATGGGTTCTTTGTATGACTGCAGTGAAGGGCTTTTCTATCTATTCCTCACGGACATCGTGTAGTTGGAGATTTTCCAATAACCCACGGTCTCCAGTCATGCTCCCACAGAGCAGTGACGTGATTCTTTCTTTGAATTTCTTGGATCCAGAAACTGCTTTTCCCTTAAACATAATGTTCTTTCTCGGAGCTGACTGTAATAAAAAGCAAGTTTTGAGAATATTAAAGTAGGTGTATCCATGGATCAATTGTGATAACCCCACTCGAAACTCCTCCACTACATCACGTGGTACCGCCAAACTTTTTCCACAAACATGAGTAGTTGCTTGTCTAGTACTTTATAGTATTCAATACCACATCTATCTGACCAAGAGCAAGACCAAATTTTGGAATCCTTGAAGTTATGCCGATGCATTCTTGGTACTAACTGGATTTTCCTCTCACGAATACTGCTCTCGGTCATGGGGTGGTTCGATGGGATATTACACTATAAACAGTTTTCCTTGAAATACCAAGTGATTCGGCTACAGAGTTCTGAGTTGCACCTGGCTGATACAACATTTCCAATACGTTCTGATCGATAGACGCTTGAACATTTTGAAGTCAAATGATACAGTTTTCGATTGTTGGTATCGGTGTGCCTTCTTCGCAAAGATTATCCAATGAGTGAACTGGGTCATATTCGCGCCACACTAGGTGAAACACCATTGGCTGAGTGTGATATCGCCGGTTGGTCCGTCAACGACCAAGTGATTAGACATCAGAACCTGTGGCATATTGAGGGGTGCGACATTGCATAGTCAGAAACTGCGTTGTTAAGCATACGGTTGATTTGGATTCTCCAAAAAGCGGGAAGATATTGGAAAATACGACTTCTCAGGAGTGCGACATACCAGGATATTGACTGTATTTGGTTATTTGCGTATTACTCTCAATGGATATCGCAATTCTCTGACAAGATTAAACTTCTGATCAACAACCGCACACTCCCGTTTCCAAAAAGTGTCATAGTTGCGTGTGATGTTCTGAAAAATGAACTAGCGCGAGCTGTATTTAAAACAGTCCATTCTAACACCCCTTTAGTACTGGGAACCGATGCCTTAAAAGTAGCAATAGCTGCTATACTATCACAGAACGGGAGACCAGTTACGTTTTTCTCTCTAGCAATAACACCTTCGGAACAGCGTCACTCTTCCGTCGCGAAAGAAGCCTGTACCATTTTCGAGGCAGCTCGAAAATGGCGGCATTATTTGATTGATTCACATTTTCTGGAGCATTTCGTGTATCAATCGCACTCTTTGGTTATTGCATATTGCTGCGTTCATAACATTTCTCTCTTATAATTTTTAGCCTATATGCCAGAGTTGCTAGATAAATATAGCCTTACATATCCGGGCTCTCAGTCTTCTCTTCCTCGATCAACTACGGTTTTTGGCATCAGCTCGTATTTAGAATATAAAATGGATACAATTGATTCTATTCGGACAAGCATGCAAACAAATATTGTAATTTCTAATCAGTCATCGGGCCATCTTTCATTGTCAAGATGACATCGATTCGGTCAGTTTGTTAGATTTCCGGCATTTAACGAGCCCTACTGCTTTTACTTGGGTCTACAAAGTTGGGCGGAATCGTCACCTCATGATTGTCCACCGGGAAGCTGTATACAGGTGATTAATGCTGTCCGATTGCGTTGCACGATGACTACAGTTGCATAATTCGCTTTGCTCTTCGATTACCACCGCTTTACATTTATTATTATTATTATTCAGCTTTACGTGCATAATCAATGTCCTTTTTCTAATCGAACCGGTGGTCATACATTATGTAATCCCCAGAAGTGCCTGAGGAAGTCCAGAGTTCAGTTGTTGTGGATCCACAAATTCAGTCTTATGCTTTTCTTAATTCGCTTTTGGTTAGCCACTACCATTGAGTCAACTTAGTCAAATTGTTTTTATGTGAATCAGTTAGTGGGACACGATGAAACTCTGCGAATTGCACAGCCGTTTGCACCGGTTGCGCCGATTGTTCCAATTGTATAGCACACTGCAATCCAAGCCGCAGTCTAGCTGGACCAACTGGCTTGTATTAATCGACCTGTCCGGAAAACACCCTGCTTTTGAAAGTTAGCTGTAGTGTATGAAACCGGAATATTGCCCTAGCTGTTACAAGGCATTTATATGGTAAAACACATCTTATCATCGGCATGTGGTAAATTTAGTTTTGCCCCAAGTGAACTAACCGTCAAAAAGTAAGAGCTAGCCTATTTGAGCAATGGTTGTCCTCGATTTTGTGTATATGCATGTGTGCAGGCAATGTGAAGCGATACCGAGCCAATTTCTGGTGATGAGCCCAGCTCCGGAATGAGACACCCTTGAGAAGTACGTAAGCAGGTAGTCACGATTCGATGTCCACCTGCATTGGATGGGTCACTGTTCGATTGTGTGAACGTCCAGCGTAGCTATATACTACCGGGCGCCTGGTCATTTCGTGGGTAGGAGGAAGATCACTGCGGATGTCGACCGCAAAACGGTAGGGTTTGTCTTCAGAGAATGATTACGAGTAGTTCCCGGGAACTTGAATATCTTTCACCTGGTAAGTAATCTCTCTGCAGCAGAAACACTAAGGTTGGCAGAATGCATGATAATGTACGCCGGACGATAGGGCCATCTTCATCGCCGTGTCATCCTGCAGGTGGCACTTGGATGTGCAAATACTGTTGCTGTTGTTCCGGTGAATCAGATGGGTACCGTGCCCAGGACACAATGTTCACACACACACAAATAAACAAAAACACATAGGTCATGTATGAGACAAACTTATCTGGTCGGACATAAATTAACCAGCACCGCAAGTCACTTTATAACTTCAGTAAGTTACGTAATACTTTGTACACGCTTAAATACTCGGCTCATTAGTGGGAGTCATTGTATAAAAAAGGGGAAATGGGTAGACTTTGAAAGGATTCGAATCCAAGAGCTAAGAAATAATAGGTCGATGGCATAGCACACATTATAGTTACCTAACAGGATGAAACATTTAAGGAGTTAACTTAGTCACTGTGTTGCAATACAGTGGGGTATTGATGGTGTACACGAAACCACCAGGACACAAACTCAATCATCTACGACTGACTCCTCTCGCTTTCTCTCTCAGACAATCACACACACACACAAACAAACTTTAGTGGACATTTGGTTTCACTGATAAATTTTGATAGGTGGACTCGTGTTTGTAAAAGTGTGATTTAAAGCATTGAAGATTGAATACAGCTGAAGTGAGGCAATTAGTACAACAACAGTTAATAACAAAAGTATCAATAATAGTAATAATATTAATAATAATAATAGTAATAATAGCAGCGACTTCCCAATTGATAATTCGGACTACTACTACTACTACTACTACTACTTATATCGGATGTCTTTAAGAAACTTTAAAATCTGGTAAAACTTTCGAATCCTTTATTATTATTTTTTATAGAAGTGAACTACTGATGATCTACGAAATTAGGAAAAAGTTCGAGTATTACTGGAGCAAATTGGCATCTCGCCTGTTCCGATTCCCATGAGTACACAAAGTCTATTTCTACCATTCGTGAACACAATACCCAAAGAAGCACATACAATCTGACTATGCCACCTCCTTGGAGCGTCGATTCCAGTTGTGCATTGTTTTGCCCTACCCAAGTGAACAGTACAGTGGACTGAGCAAAGTCACATTCCATTATCCGATCTGATCGAATCAGAATCATCACCCGCACAACCGAGCCAACAAAATTATTACACATTCCTCACAGTGAAGTGTGTGTTTGTGTGTGTGAATGCATACACTGATCGTCTCTGGAGAAACTCGAACAGAAGTGTTCCACATCGGTTCGGTCAATAGGCAATAGCTTTTCTGGCTTTTATCTGTAGTCACATGCATGCACAGTTTTCAACTTAGTACGCGAATCACAAAATGGTGAATAGAACTGATGAAAACTAGTATACTGATTTTAGAATAACCCAGGAGCTGGTTATCTCGTATGGCTTTTAAAACTGGAAAAGTTGCCTTGGATAGATAGACGCCATGGGGTTGGTTGCGGACACAATCTCGGAATCAGATCGATACCCGTGCAATTCTATTTGACGATCCTGAATGGTAGTAGCTGACATGTAATTTGTGTATTCATGCTGCATGGCTTATGAGGTTCGCGAAATGCGTAGTTTGTATGCGAACGAAGTCGACATGACGTTCTCCTTAGTTTGAGACGTCTGTGGAACGTCACGACTTGAACCTTGCTCGGAACGGTCCAGTGTACTTTGTACTACTTTGAAAAATAGTATTTCTCTATGAAAAAAGGAAATGAGCCGATTCGTGTTTCAGATGTTTCTGAGTTGATTGGTCCCTCCTGAACTGTTGCCTTTATACGTTTACTCACGCGTGGTAAAAGCACTGTGCTAGCAACGATCAATGTGTCTTTTTAGTTCCTATTTATTTATCGAATATACACATGTACAGTCACCTTTCAGGAAGATGTCTGCGGTCATTCCATGGTTGTCTGGAAAAGTACAGAAAAGGCAAAGCTAGGCAGCGATCCAGAAGTTCGAACTCGGGATTTCCGGTTGGTCAATTTGCTCGCCTTAATCACTTGACCACCACCACCCAGTTGTTAGTTTCGGAAAATTCACTCCTAAAAGCTAGTATATGTTTATACCTCATTTCAGACATCTTGGCTTCAAACTGCGAATGATTATTCAGGCACTCAAACTACGAGACCCGCTTGCAAACCATGTACAAAGGGCTATTATTGTAGACTACACCATGGAACGGGGGTATAGAATCACAGCGAAAATGCACATATTTCTTGATATTTATCCTACGGTGGAGTGTATCACCCTGTCGAAACGATAAATCGCAAAACCAGCAATCAGAGTCACCACCGCTTGAATAATCGTTCGAGTTCTGGCGCATCTACAATTAAGTGGTCATAACGAAACAATCCTGAATACATTTTAATCAAAGAAAAGATCATATATTCAAGAAGTGTTTATTTTTGAACACTATGCTGTTAACAGATTTCATTGTGCAACATTCAAGTACTTTCCGGTTCACACGCACCATGTTCCCCCACATCCACAGATTCAGCAGGTATAATTCAATCCAGTGAATGCGTCCAGTTCTGTTGTGAGATTCTCTGAAGTGTAAAGGGAGTCTATATCAGACATTATTCGACATTATTTTTCTCTTTCATTTTACTTCATTCAATTGAGAATATATTGATACGACTCTTCAGGAAGGAGAAAACGGTCAATCAAAGGGCTACCACACGTCACACAGAGAATGGGGAAAGTCGGTCCAATACCAATTATATTCCGTAACAATTAAACATGAAGATGTTGTTAAACCGAGTTAGGCTTAAATACATGCGTATGAGCGTGCGCTAAGATGAAAATATATCGCGGTGCTTTATACTCAGTTAGGCATCTGAAAAGTGCCGTTTCGGGAACAGAAATTTTTTCCATTAACTGAGCGAAATTCAAAGTATAACAGTTGTGTTTCATTCACGGTGTTATCATGCTGCAGCACTGGAGGTACAAATAGCAACGAATTGGCTGTTTTCACAATAACCTCAGATCATGAATGAGTGGCTTCCGGATCCTCCAATTCGCACATTCATCTGTGGCTAATAAGATTTGAGTTCATGATTGACTGGAACAATTGCGGATTGTGCGTGAGCAGTTTCGATATTCCGGGTATAAAATGGGAGTTATCGGTGGTGAGTGGTACTATAGCCTGGAACAGGGAAGAAGAGGAGGAGGAGCAACCTCCATCTGACGCAGTTCTTTTCAGAGGAAGGACTAACCACGGTCAAAATTGACCGTGGTTGGCTATTTCGTCCCGAATTTTGCTTCCGGTGTTGCCATGACAACGGAAAGTGTCGCATTAGCACAGAAATTCGTTATGATATATTCAGAACATTCCAGTTAACAGAGTTATCAAATTGAATGTCATTTGGCAGCAGTTTGAGTTAAGTAGAATACGCGAATTTCGAGAATACTGCCTGTCATCAAAATTGTTTGCGCTGCTATCAAGCTGGTTTACTTTGAACAAACCTTTAATTGTTTCTTAGCAAGGAGATAAGGATTGCAGTCAGTCGCCAAATTGATCAGGATATCGAACTTATCCAAAACCCCTCCATTCTTACGCTAGACATGTTCTGCTAATTGGGTGCAGTTTTGGTTAATGAAAGACTTTCAGGAGACAAAAAATGACTGTATGCGGGTATTGATGAGATGTTCACTCGAAACAGCCTCTGGATCACTCGTTGGCATTGGTCATGGACATTTCGGTTGTAAATGGGACAGCGAAAAAAACGGTTGACCATTACATTCTTATTATCGTGTTTGAATATGCTCCTCAGGTTTGTCTATTTGTTCCTTAATGTGTACTCAAGCAACAGCTAAAAACAAACGAACAAACGAAGCGACCGTATCAGGCACGCTATCTATGACCCGATTGCACACTAACGGATTTGAAATCAATCGTATCTTTCCTCAGAAAAAATGACCAATTTATAGTTATTGAGCATCTATGTCCATACCTACCTAAACCTCTGCGCGTAGAACACCACGAATCGAGGCTATCAAATTTATTTTCACCGGGATGCGAAGTTCAGAGGAGAGTACAAACGAGTCAGCATCCCCAATAAACATTGCGAAGAGTTCCTGTGAAACTGCTGGTGTCTATCGTCCTTACAATAGGTCGATAAAGAATCGGCTCATATGGAACGAATTCCACATTGTGGTATCTGGTTTACGGCTGGCTTCTATTCCAGGAATCACTTTCACACATGAATCTATGGTGCACATTCTCGGACAGATTTCTTCTTCTTCATTTACGTCAACCGTAACAGCTACGCCTAATTAAGGTTACCCATATCAATGCATTCCATTGCTTTGTCACGAGTGAACCACTATAGGTTGGAATGTCCAAGCGATGCACACGCATCTGGCACGAGGTTTCTCATTCATCCAGTTTTAAAGCATTTGAGGATATTTAAAGACTAGCCTCTCTCGTCTTAACCTCTACTGAATTTGTGTTCTTCCTGAAACAATTCAGATTGCAATTCCCCTGCGCCGAAATTTCATTGTTGTGCAAAATTATTAATGTTTAACTTATGAGCATGAACACGTTAACGCGAAAGCTAGTTTTTGGATGATCCATTCACTGATACATCGCAGTGAACGTGTTCGGAATGCATCAAGGTTGAAGCATTCGTTTGACCATTCTCAAAATCGTCATCGTCATTATCAGCATTATCATCTACATCAACATCATCATTGTCATCACTCGTTAGTTCGTGCCAGTTGGGTTACCAGTGTACGTGAAATATTTTGTGATAATATTTTCAATGGATTGAGACACGTTGCCACGCATGAGACAAGCGCGCTTACCAAAACCGTTATCAAAGGAGTTCAGTGGCTGTCGCAAAGAGATGAGTGCGTACAGCAACTCATTCAGGGGAATTCCCTGATATCCACCGACACTCTGGAATGACTCCAACTATCTTCTAACACTAATTGAATGACCAGCAATGTTTATGCATCCCTATGCAGGTGCTACTTATTTTCTTTCTTTCTCTATTTTTCTAAATTGATTATCCGATTTTGCAAGCCATTTTTAGGAACGAATAAACAGTTGAGAAAAAGGATTGTCTTATCTGGAGAGAGAAAAACCTTAGACATACGATATCACACGATGTCTGTCGTGTTGTCATTTCGGAAGCCAATAATCAATAACTGATGGACTTTCGTTGCATCCAATCTTCGTGTGTTGTTCGCGTCCAAGCCAATCGTGTGTTTGCGACTGAAGGACAAACTTCCAGACTCTACGGTCTTATTCTCTGTTCCTGTGGAAAAACGTGCATAGGCCGCACCTTCAGGCGATTGTCCGAACGGATTCGTGAACACCACCCTGCGTGGCTGAACAGCGGAAAGATTTAGTCACTCACCAGTGCAGTGGTTTCACACCTAGCTGAAACAAATCACACTGTGGACGTGTCCGAGGCTTTCTGACCCCTGTATAAAGATTGTGGGCGATTATCGAGGTAGGTTCGCTGTCGGATGCTGTAGGAGGGGTGGTCATTCGTTTGCACAACCCCAATCTGTGTGCCCAAAAACAATTTGTGCAAGCGCTAAAGCTCCCTCGGTCCACCCCCACACACCGTATCACGTGTAATCTCGATGATCGGACGAGTAGCCAAACAAATGTGATCGTGGTGATCCAGATTTCCGGTTTCATGATGAAATCGTTTTTAGTAATCTGTTTTTATTTTACTTTATTTTCCGAAGACAATTTTAATCTCAATAGTGATAGATATAGAGACCTATTGGCATGAATACGAATGCCTCAAAACGAGCTTGTTCACCACTCTGTTGTTCTATTTGAAATGTGCTCTGCGGGACTATTTCGACAACTGCTTGGTTCACTAGTTAGTATTTGTTTCACATCTCGTTGGTTGAATTCTCAATCAGTCCTCGTGCTGTTAATTCATTTTTCAAGACCAATTAGAGAATAATTTACTGGGCATTGATTTATTTGGTCTCTATTCGTCAGGTTTGCACATCTGTTTGGTTGTGCACGCGAACGCGAATGCATTCTAGTGTAGGGAATGCTTCGATCAATTTCCACAAACCAGTTTGCCTTGTTTTGTCCAAAAACACGATCAAAACACATTGCCATTTTATCTGTTTCCCTCGGAAAGCTGACCTCTTCTTCACACCGTGCTGCAAATGCATTTGTTTTACGAGTGTCCCAGGTAGACAAGCATTCGATCTCATCAAGTGGGAAGTTTCTGAGTTCCAGAGTTAGGAAATATATCAGTATATTGCTATATACCATCATATACACCGGACAGAATTTATTTTCATTGAATTGTTAATCCAGTTGAACAAGCTGACTGTAATCGGGCTATTCAAATCGAAACTCGGGATAACCAGATGGGCCGAAAATTCAATTCCGCGTCTAGTCTGGTTTTTCACAGAGCCGCATCTACAAGAAACGGTTTTAATTCCGTTCTTGCAGCCAATGGCGATGCAATTTCTTGCGGCGGTTTTGGTTGCTCTCCGTTGTTAAGCTAACTAGATAAAAGAGGGAGCAATGGAATGTTTGAAACAGAAAATAGAGAAGAGTAGGGGTACAATGAGATTAAAGTGCTCGAGTGACACTCTGTACGACACTCAGTTATATCATTTCCTGTCGCTAACCATGGGATACACCAAGCCCAAGGCCATTAAGGAAGCCTAACGCAACTTATAATTCAGTTGATGGACTGATGTCAACTGGGAGTATATACCCAGCTTAAACAGGAATTGAGAGTTCTGACGTCGATGGAGAACAGTTAAACTGTGCCTTCTGTTCGTCGCTCAAGACGGCGTTGCTGAACGTGAAACAGTATGCCATCGGATTCCCTATTTGCCTCAATGACACCTTATTTTCTTGATCTCGTATTTTTTTATTTAGACAGAAAAAGTTACGTTGTTACCAATAATCGCAACCTTCTACATTTCTCTGCATTTAGCGATCAGTCTTCAGGTTCTTTGCGCCCTGGGTCTTATTTGGCAACTGAGGGAATGGTTTTGCGGGTGTTCAGCAGCGCAGAAGATGTCGAAGAGAGCCTTAGTTTGTGCTTTTTTGAGGGTGACAGAGCCATCCGCTGTTCTTACTGACAGTTAGATAGCTTTCTTGACGTTAAGAATTCATTGAGTTCTTCGGCTAATGGTTGAAATGAGAGGTAGTGATACATCTCCCGCTTTCATTGTATTGTGCTGTTTCTTTGCGTTGGGAGATTCTGGTTCGTAAATGGCACAGTCTGTGTTCACGGATGTTAACTAACGAGAGCTGCAGTCTCGAATGGGTCCACACTAGCGGTAGTTGATGGCGATGTGTTAGATTTGTCTCTATTGCTGTGAAGAGGTAGGGTGTTTCTATGTGAGGTAACGTCGTGTCTTGGGGGAGAAGTTGGTGCTCGAAAGAAACAATCTGTGGTCCGCGTAGAGTTGCGTTAAACGATCTCCGTTTTCCGTCCGGTTGTCTGAGATTACGTACAGGCCGATTAGACACCTTTCTGATCCCACTTTAGCACTGAAGTTTCCAGCGACTACTGCGATGTCCGACGACTGAACACTTTGGAACAGTCGAGAAAGGTCTTTGAGGAATTTATCCATCATTTCAGATGCCGTCAATCTAAGTGAATTAGGAGTGGCATTCTGACCACAGCGGAAGCGATCGAAATTGGCCTACATACCTCCCATCCCAAAAACAATTCGTAGGAATACTCGGTTTTCTATGGTCAACACCACACACGACACAGCCACCGCTCCACGTACCCCTAATGACCCAAACCCAATGTGTGAGGACCGGAGTGTGCGCATCGGGTAATGAAAATGGAATGTTGCCGTCTCCGTTTCAGTTTTTACAACCATTAACGATACACTTTCTTGTGCTGGTTTTGGTTGCTATCTTTTAGCCGCCTATTTGAGTAATAGAGTAGAGTGAAGATGGAATGTTGACAGCATCATACACTCGACCCTTCACGGACAATCAGATGTCGCGACGGCAGCACAGATGTCCCAAGATGGTAAATTCCAACCGAGTCGTCTGTATGCGTACCAAAACTTCATCTGTGACGCGTCCGCCAAATGAGACACAGCTACCCAGATGGCAAAATTTATCTACCTCCTCTATTAGTTCTTCAGTCAGGGTGAGGCTTGGGGCTAGACGAGAACCAACCCTGTAGCAAAAAATTACAATTTGAAGGGGAAAATGCATACCAAACCTAAATAGACTGGCACTCAAACTATCCAGAAAAGCTTTCGACTAACCTGGATCTTCACCTAGTAGCACAATGTCGGCTGCATACTATAGACGGAATGTTGTTTGAATGTTGATTATTTCTTTTTCCTACTACTCAACAGCTGGTATAAATTGTGGTACATTAGCCAGAAGAATAATCACCGCAAAAGAGCTGGTTCACTTCTGATTTTCTTAAGGTGTGTACTGACGACGTACTGAGGCGTTGAGAAGAAGTACAGCGCCAAATCGGCTACTAACCAGAATTCATTCAGGAAGTGAGTATTCAGCCTTGATACTCAGCGGAACTCCGACACCAGCAGCACCGCGAGCGTCAGATACCAAATCGCCTCAAACTCTAAGAGTGAAGCGTAAGAATTAGACCGGACCTGAAGAACGTAAGGCTATAATGGAATTAAGGTCTTGTGTGTGTTTCGAAACAAAATTAATGTCTGAATTTTAAGCTTCAGGATTTTTAGCTAGGGTGGCTTGTTGACCGATCTGATAAAGTGTGCGGACATCAGATACCAAGAGAGATTTTGTTCTCATCAATTCAATAGCTTCTGGTTATTTAATACTACTAGTGAAAGGCTGAGTGAAAGCATGTGAGTTGCAGAATCCTAAGTTGCAGACATATCCTAAGAGTTGGAAGTGAGAAGAGGAACTAGAGAGATGAGAGGGGGATTTTTCAAAATAGACAAAATATGCTTCAGGACATGAAATACTTCACGGACGAAGGAGTTCTTCCTTTGGAATGTTGAGCAGAGCTTCTGTCTCAAATTTCTGAACCTCACATGATTGGGGTGTAAGTCTGATGCGAGTGCATTACCGGAGCTTAAAGGGTCCGATCACGCAAGGTCATCTGGTTTGTTGTCAGAGTGGTAGACTATGAAATGTTCGGCATCAGCTCTTTTTCTCTTGGTCCCAATGATACAGACCGAAACCGGACTGGGAAACATCTGATTAGGGGATCTTAGCTTAAATGGGCGACAACTGTCTAATGAAACGCAAAGACTTCTCGCACCGTCAAGAGGTATCCCGCTCCTACGTCCACCTAACGCGGGCTATTCAAATGGTGTTTACGAACTGAAATGACCTCTCCGGGGACGAGAGCGGGCAGTTAAAAGGAAGCCTGGAGGTGCGCACTCAACTGTTCTTGTGAGACAGAGCTTTTTCTGATCGCTTCTATGCACTAAAGGACCACGAATATTACTTTTCGAAAAATCTCTACAACGAGCGTAAAAACTTATTCACACTAACAACAAACCCTCACAGGAGCTGTACAAGTGCAACAATGTGTCATTGAAACCCCTTATTTACCTTCAGATGTGTTTTAATGCTCCGGGTGAGGAACTCGTGAGTTCGAATCTTTAATGCCCCTGGTATACAAACCGATATGCTTAATCTCAATCACCAACGTAAAACAAATAAGTATCCATTACATGGCACATTGGTTTGGTCATTCCTAGTAAACGGATATGAACCGATAGAAAGGGTTATCCGAATTAGATACAAATGGTCAATTCCACAACAGATGAACTGATAAAATCAATAATTTTTGGTGCACATAACGGAAGAGTATAATTGAATTAATAACACCTCTCCAATTTTAACNATTCCTTAGTTTGTTTACTATTTAAGGGTTTAAAAGAAAAAGTGAGATCAATTGTGTGTTTGGCTGTCCTGAGTTGCTTCGATTGGCTGCTCTACGTTTGTGCTCCATACACATACATATTCTTGTTATGTTATGCTTGCATTGAAATCTGTGAATTCTGTGCCTCACACGGATAATATGCCTGTAGAATCTGGCAATCATGCTTGGATCAAGAAGCGAGAGCATGCTGAATGGCAGTGTGCGCTTAAATGCACCCCTCCCGCCAAAATGATCGTGCCGTCATTGGTCAGAACCAACGTTCGCTCTTTCTTCGTAAAGATCTCAGATTTAACTTCTTCACTGAACACGCATCCATTCCAACACGTGTCTTATGCATACAAGAAACCTGGTTGAATCAATACGTCGAGGATGCTCTCTTGCAAATGGATGGCTTCGACTGCTACCGGCAGGGTAGAAAGCATAACAGGAAGAAAACTGGAGGCGGTGTGAAAACGTACATCAACACTTCTTGGTTTGACAAATCTGAAGTGGTATGAGGCTATTCTGAAAAATACATTACCTATTTATCCATTTGTTGTCATGCCAAATTTTCCCAATATAAAAATACAATTATTACCAATGTGCATACACCTCCTCTCCCAGTCCGATATACCTTCTTTTTTGATCATTACATTTTGTTTTTGGTTATTACATGAGAATCTTGATTTGGCTGTTGGCGGCTTAAAGCATGCAAGCATTTCCCCTCTACTTTCTTTTTGCTTGTCTGATTTGTCTCATTCTCCTAACAGGGCAGCTCTCTACTTGACAGGGTAATTACAAACCATCCCACTTTGTTTTCTCTCAAACTAATGGCCCCCTGTCACTACCAGTTATTATTGTGATCTCTTAAGACCACAGATATACCCTCACTCTGCATATCCAACATTCATACGATCAAACCACAAGGTGTCATCTGCGTAACTTTTCATCAATCCCCATTTTTCTTCTCTGTCGTTCCATAACAGTTGCCCAATCTTGGTTTGCTTCTTGTTCATCACTTCTTAATTGTGCCAGTCTCTTCTTGAAACGACGAAGACGATCTTTCATTTTGCTGCCCCGTGGAAACCTTGTTTATTTGCAACGGCAAAGTTACGTCTCCCAATTGAATTCACTAAGAAGGCAAAAGGAACGATCCATCTGCTGTAAAATACTATTCTAACTTAATTAAGGCTGAGACAACACGTTTAAACGAGACTTCGCTTCTTAAATCTTGCAAACAAAAAACACAAGACTTTTATGGCAAGAAAATCGTCTTCTCTGTGGACGAAAAAACATGAACAATGATGTTGGTATAAATACCATTACCTCTGCATTTATAATGATGGCCAGATACACTCTTTCCTATGTGAGTTTTCTAACTTCGATTTGATCCGTTTTTCCAATGA
>UZAN01039419.1:109719-139822 GCA_900618425.1 Echinostoma caproni | reverse complement strand
ATTGCTTTTGAGCAAACTAAGGGAAAGTAGATTAAATTCTGCCTCATATTGATACTCTTCGCATACACATACCCAACACCACTATCCTATTGTCCATTGTCCTCCTTTGACCGTGTATTTTTGATTTCATCCCCTAATTGATCTGTGCATATGACTGTTCTCCACGCGTTTACACATACGCACGGGCTATTAGTATGTTTGTTCTATTACTTTGTCCTCTGTCGGTCTCAGTCATCTCCTCGACCCGTACCCATGATCGACTGACTCTGACGCCTGTGTACGCACGCACACACACACACACACACACACACACACACCTACACCGATTTACCGCACTGTCCTGTCACGGCGGGCCCCAATGACCAACATTACACCAACTGTGTCACTTCCCACCATTGACCGCCACAGATTCATGTGATCTTGTTCGATTTCGTTCGGTGTATTCGTTCTATTGTCATCGCTTGCTTCATTTTCAAACGTACTTTCAAATTTCAATGTGCAGCACTGAAGTGATCCAGTGGAACCTGATCTTCTGTTGTGGAATTGACCACGCATAAAATGTCATCTACATACTTTTATGCAGTGCCCATTGTTCAATATGTGATTTCAACGAATCACTTTCTGTTTTATACATGGAAACATCAGCGAACAAGGGTCCAGGCGGGAACCCCATTGCTACACCGTTGTTTTGGCGATAGATTTCCACATTGAATTTGAATTGCACATTGTGAAGGTGAGAGTGAGGAGGATTATCAATGGTTTTAGGTTATCTGTCTGTAGGCCTACATCAATCCATTTGCTATCGACGTAATCGGGTAAATAATCAATTATTCGCATTTTTTGCCATTCAAACTAACTTGTCTAAAACCGCAGTGTGTGAGTGATATTGCTATCTTAGCATTTCATTCATACTGAGGGACTCGGAAAAGGGCAGAAATCCAGTAACTTCGGTGCGATAAGTCAAAGAAACCATGGGTGTGTAGACTGAAGTTGATTGACCATGAATCGGTACGTTTCAGTGAACTGGGGTCAATGAAAATAAATCGTGTGGTTCTCAAACCTCCACAATCGCATTTTTTTATTAAATAATAATAACAACGTAAACAATTTTCAGGAAGGAGGATGGGGCTACTCAAAGGATAGCGGTTAGATTTTAACCCACGTCCCCTCATCTGGGGCGATAAGTTAGTGGGTACAATTATTGCTTGTTTATTCAAATTCGTTCACTCTGAAGTTCTAAAATACCTTGTTTTGTAGTTCGGATTGCAACAATTGGTGTGGTTCTTGCGTCCCTCATACTAGCGATAGTCATTATTATTCATTCAGCTGTGGAAAGCTGTTACAATACAGCAAGCAGTACACAATGCTTTTCTCAGCTTTTTTTTTCGCTCATCACTTTGCGACAATGCCAAATTCTGTTGCCTTCACCGGTTAGTGTCCAAGGAGATATCAGACCAGAAAGCCTAAATCTCGCAATAACACATTAGGTACATTTGTAACGTGTCCAAACCCTGAATCATTGATTTGACGCACGTGATAATAGTATCATCCATGGAAGTGCAAGATTTTAGAGCATGTGGTATTTGCTGAAAGCAAAACTCTACAGTACCCATATACCACGAGAAGGTAGGCCGATATGGTCTACAGAACCTGTCACTAAGATCCGCTAGAGGTTGTTATCTTCGGTCATGAAAAAGAACAGTTTTGCAGTGCGTGACTCTGAATGCTGCATTGAAAATCCAAGTCTGTCTGTCTGTCTGTCTGTCTGTCTGTCTGTCTGTCTGTCTGTTATGCCAGTACAAAAGTTCAAGTACATCAAACCTACCAGTGTTTTCTCCATGCTATCATCGCTATCTTCCAGACAAAAACTGAGCAACATGGACAGCAGGAGAAGAATTGCAGCCAATTCCACGAATATCAAAGCTGCCCAAAGAAGATTGTACGAATGTGCATATGCGATATCCGTATTCTGACGTATAACCTGGAAGTTAGGAAGTCATATTTAAATACAAATGAATAGAAATGATGGAGAAACTTGTGTGGAGACCAAATTGTATTCCATGTCATGAAATTGAGATACAAAACAACTGACTGCGAGCAGCTGCTTTGGTTGCCGCGAGATAACAGCATAAGCACCATCATCCAACAGCAAAATGTTGAAAGGATACTTCACCATCAATGTTTACAATGTAAAAATGATTATGGAAGCAGGACACAGAATGTGCCTGCTGCCACGAGGAAACTTGACGTAAATCGTCGTGTTCAGTTGAATAGTGATGGTTTACAGACATCTTTTGAAAGCCGTGGTAAATCGTATTTTGTGGTTGACTACTTTGATTCTTTTAAGTAGACAGTTTTGTGCGTACAGGCTCTCATGGTCAGTCGAGTGTAGATGAAATGCATTGCGGTTATTGTCATCGGAGTGTTAGAGAAATTTAGCATAAATTAGGAAAATGATGTTAATGGACATATCCCTATCTAATTAAATGTTCCCAAGTTTACAAAGAGTTCATTTGAATTAGTAGCATAAGCAAAGCTGCTTATATGGAATGGCCAAAAGGTTACTTGACCTCTTTGGAACGACCGGGCCATCAAGCACGTAACGGTAAACACATCGTCACTACCGAGGATTCATTACTATGTCTACAAATGTCTCCATGTAACTCACTATATTCTGGACAAGCAGTGCATGCACTAATCCGAGCGGTGTTAGAAGGTTTAAAATGTATCGTTTGATAGTAGTTTCATTCTTTCCGTTTCTACATTAGGGCACAGAAGAGTGAAAAACGTTACACTCGAGTAGGTTCGCCGGCTGAATTCACCATCAAATTCACAGCACCATTTTGAATGTAAAAACGCAGCAGAAACCTGACCTTGTCTCACGCCAAAGCCTCCCACAGTCCAATGGTTTGAATGCTTTGTTGCCAGGTACAAGTTCCCCCTTAGCTAATAACCTAATGTTTTTCGGTCAAAAGATAGTCGATCCCTGTCCCGTATTTCAACCTCATCTGTAACTATTTGATTTGAGCGAAATATTTGCTCGCGATCGATTCTATGTCCTACAACTCTTTTGTGGTCGTTTGAACATATACTTTACTATACTGTACTGTACTGTACTGTACTGTACTGTACTGTACTGTACTGTAGCAATGGCAAACTAGCTAAGTTTTCATCCCAGGTGACACAAGAAGCATTTATTTCACTCAGCGCATCTGAGATCCTTTGGTTGGTGAGCATGGTACAGGTAAAATCAGCTTCACGATGCAACGATCACTTCAGTCTCATTATACTCATGAACCCATTTATTCTGCAGAGCATCAATACATTTCTCAACCGGCTTCTTGTTGCTCTGTTGATCTGTTCAAGTGACTCACCAATGGCCAACTGGTAAATATGTACGGCATATTTTTGGAGTAGGTGACTTTCTCACGCACGTATTCCAAATGTAAGAAAAACAAGCCCATCTTGTACATAAAGCCTGAAATCAGACGGAGAGAGAGAGCAAATTGTGGTATGAATGGGTTCACATGGTTCGCATGGGATCTGTCATGTTAAAGTGCCTTCATTTATAGAAATTTCATTGCAGACGAGTTCATACAATGCAACTGGATACGTTTGTTTACTTCTGATGTTTCATTGATCAGATAACTCGCAGTCTTATTTGTTTTCAGACTCTATTATGTCAGAGAGTATTTTCTGTAATTCACATTCATGTCACCAGATTTCACAACAGCCATGAAGCCAATCGATTTTTTTTCGATTTTTCAACACCAGTTCGTAGCTTCTACCTACAGAAGTCTTTTCACTTATTGAATAAACAGATACGGCCAATATTCCGTCGGTTAACTAGGGAACTTCAAAGATATTTTCTATGAAAAGCGGTTAGAGAATATGGGTTCAGCTTAAGCGTTCGAACCCGTTTTTGTATAGCTTGTGCGGAGAAATAAGAAGAGTCATTTGGTTCGTTTTGTAAAGGTGGAATCTCCCGTGACGGCAAAACTTCATATTGGTGTGCTGGAAGATGGAACAGTTTTGAATGAGACATTGATTATCACTTCATCATTTCAAGGCAATTGTTCAGTGTCGATCTGATTTGGATTGTGGGTTGTCTGTGAAAACTCAAACGAGAGAATGGAAATTCGGAATCGGTGAATTCCGGCACAGGGATTCATGAACGTTACTCTCTCTCTCTCTTTGTGTGTGTATGCGAGCCACGTAACTTAGAGCCTGGTAGACTTCAGTTATGAAACCGGAGTTAGTCAACCAAACCTGTTGTACCGGTTTCGTTTTCTTTTTTTTGTAGTTCTTAAACTATCTATAAAAATTTCCCTACTGGCAGCCGGATTGGTTGGTTGTTTTTCGGCATGCATGTAAAACAATGGTCTGCCAGTCCTAGTGCTGCACTTCGGAATGTTCCATCAATTCAATTTTTAGGTGGGCGAATAAGAAGTTGTGTAAATGGTGGCGCAATATCCACATACGGTACAGGGAAATGATGTGCAATGATTGTTCTTCGGGATGAGAATCTTGGTGTAGGTGTGTTCTCCGAGCTGCAAGTGTGTTGGTCGTAGATGTTTCTTAGCTAGGCCAGGTAACATCATCAGTGTGACTGATGATGTAGTATAGCCTGGCTACGAAATGTCTGAGACCAACACACTTCTATTATGCAGAACACACTAACATCAATAACATGCAGCACTATACAGCTGTTTCATGGGTACCGGTGGATATCCACAACTCACCCACTCACCCATTGAGTAGTTCAACGTTATCTCCCCACAGTCAGAGTGGATCGTTACTGGGAAGATGTGTGGCTAGGAATCAAGCTCTCCCCCTCTCTTCGTGACGGCAGTCAACTTCCGAATACCGAAACAGTGTTAGATAACATTTTGTGTATTGTTGACATGAAATCAGTCATCAGAGCCAGACCTCGTAAACTAGACCATTATTCTGTCGAATAATCGTGATCAAGTCCCTCAAAGGGTAAGTAAACCAACTGTGTTTCTCAGATCCTTTTTCCGATGGCCCACTTGTTTTCGGCTTGTTTACAATCACATGCATTCAGCATGCCAATATCGTGGAAAAATGTCCAAACAATCCATAATTTGGCAAATCATTCAAGCACTTATCAATGTGAAAATAAAAATGTCTTTCCCCTCATCAGAACCCGCCAGCATTTTACCACTCGAATAAGGCACAACTAGATGAAACGTGTATACTGCCTCAGTCACAGAAAGACTGCTCAAATTGGAACACATGAGGAACCATGCTTGAATTCGGCGCTTCGCAGACACGCGACTATATGAGTCACACAAACGAGTATTCCTGCATGATACTCCAATCAAAGAAAAGTCATTAGTGATTGATCAGAGAGAAACTTCCCGTCAGTGCGATCAGAACAATTTTGTTTGATTCAATTATCCATTTCGGTTATTCTTGAAGGAATGGGGTGGATGCTATCCCAAACCCGTTCCACTACCTAACCCCTTCACAGTTACCGCAAAAATACCCTCACATTGGCTCAGAAATAGCTATCAAGACAAAATTACGTATAACGCTATGGTGCTAACTATTTGTACAAAAGCTATTCGCGTACTTGTCCTATTCTGATATTCTTCAAAAGCTTTAGAGGAATGAGATAGAGGCACGAGTCAAACTGTATCGATCAATGATTGACTCCATCGGTGAACTGCAGTTTTACAAAATGATCGCAAGTGATTCTACTTTTTCGGATTTTCTCATTTTATCCTAATAATTTCACCCGAATAGGACAAACAGCAATGGTAGTGGGACGCGATGGATTGATGCGCGTGACTTACCGGACAGCATTAGAATGAATGCCACGCTCAGTCGTTCGTAACCGTGATACTCAGCCAAGGTGATTGTGCGTAACCAGAAGCGTATAAAGTAAAGCATCAGTGCCAGACCGACGAAGGCCAGAAATACAGCGACCAAAGTAGCAGCCACTGAGCTTCGAAGCCATTCTGTGGGAAAGCAATACAGGACACATACAATCAGTATACCACGATGATGGTGTCGTGTACCAACGGGAACACACAACTCCTGTTTACTTTGGCATAAATAGGTTTGTTTCTAGTAGATAAGCAGTGTCCGCATGTCGGGAAGGGTTGTCTTAGAGGAAAAATTATAATTCATAGGAGGTTAAATTTAAACGATCAGATTTGTTTGTTTTACTTACATAATCTCCACTAATTGTTCTGCTGAGACCAATGTCTTTTTAACGAATTGTGTGTTGTAATTTAGTGCAAATTCACGTTTTGAAATTATACATAATCGTTTGATTAACACCGGACTAGGTAGGCGAACTACCTAGTCACGAGGAGTTGCTGTTCAATTATGGTATTGGACAATCTGGAACGAGCTGCACAATCGGATGCTCATACACCATCCAGCCGGAAAGGAGAAAATGGGCATACGATCAAAGTTGGATGTCGGTGCTGGCAAGGTTTCATCCTGGTAGCCTTGGTACCCGAAATAATTAACAATTCATGAACTATTTAAAGGGTGGAGAAAAGTCATTCGTCCAACAGGTGACACTAACTAAACATACATTTGATAAAAGACAGGTTTCTTATTATTGAATAATCATACCTAGTCATCACTGTGTTTACAATCTATCCCCGATGAGATTCTGGACAATAACCTTTCCACAAACATCCATTTAGACGTATCTTTTTAAGATTTTGCATCCAATTGGCTGTCACTGATAGAAATTTTCTTATCTCTCTAAGAGACAACTCAAGGCTATGTTTACAAGTTAATTAAACCTTCCAATCGGGATGAAGATGGTTTTCACAATAAGTAAACATTTGACATCGAGAATGAGATCACGTGATATTCCAATCGATTCGATTTAGTGCCAGTGCATATTGCGCTGTCTATCCAAACACTTGACTGCAAGCATTCTCGAACTCGCGTTCACGTCGTTCCGGGTTACTAAGTAGGAAATCGAGTAGAAAAACTTACCGATTAGTTCGTTATAAACCGAATCGCGAAACTCAGCAAACCGTTGATCAGTTCCCAAATCGTGGTTTTGACATTCCACACTGGCTTTGTCCAAATTGATTTTGTCTTTGAGGAAATAAAAAGATGATTATCGTTTATAAGTCATGATTTTACCCACTAATTTTTAATTAGTGAAATTTTTTGTGAAGCATATTTTTATATGATCGTACATTGGTTATCATTATTGGGGTGAAAAGAATGACATCCCCTCCATATGCATTCCCTAACTCACCCACCGGTCTAAATATTCAAACCATATAAAATAATTTACGCGCTTGCTGACCCCTACACTAGGTAAAATGGAGCTTCTCGGTTTCCAGTACAAATGAACTTTGCTATATGAAGAATGGTCACAAGAAGCTTTTGGTAGCCGAAGCGGTCCTGATCAACGCTGAACCTACGGCAATCAATCGATCCGATGGGGCAGTCATTCTACAGTTATGACAACAATTAACACTTGTGCATGCAAAACTGTCTCATCCCCATCCTCAATGCCAAGTGACCAATTCACACGTTTTGACCTAAAGGTCAAACCAAGTTCACTCACCCCAACCACCTGTTGAACGAACATCAACACACACACACACACACACGCACAGGCGTGCTCGAATCACATCCAAGTTCTATACGATGTCATCATACCATCGCCCTATCATTGCTTGTAACGTGAAACTAACCGATTTACCAACTCAGAAAGGCCTTCCTACAGGGTCGAAACGTTGTCACCAACACCTCATGTTTTGGTTTTTTGTTCGTCGTGGCTAAGAGAAGCTAATTTTCTCAATAATCATAAGCACGACGCCAAAGGTTTTCAGTGAGATCTGTTCCATCCGTGAATCTCGTGTTATTAACATTATCAATCATTGGATTTATCTCATTAAACTCGAGGCGAGTTGGATTAACCGTCGTATTTTCAACCTTCGTGGCTTGGTAAACAATGTAACCTTACATTTCAAATGGAAATTCGTCTTGTTTCTAGAAAATGAAGCGTGAACTGAAAAGCTAGGAAGCACTGGATGGCTGTTTCGACCTGGTTGGGTCTCATCAGTAATGCGAATTCATCGACCCGACTGGGGATCGGACCCGGGACTTCATGGGCAGAACGTGAGCGTGCTACCCACTAAGCCACGTGGCAGCTGATCAGACCTTTTTTCATTTTCCATTTACACGATATAGCACAACCCATCATTGAAAGTTTGTTGCGGGCCATGGACCCTGCTCAACTCAGCACTGGTCTCCATGTTGTGAATGTTTCCAACCGAGTCATAACTAATGTAACCCTACATTGTCTACGTGTTCGATCACCGGATTCCTCTGATCGCTCGAAGCGCGCTGCTAGAGTTACCGAGCATACCTTCCTGCGTCAACGTATTCACGATTGTACAACACATCTGGATAGAGTTAGAAAAGGTGGCCGGCATGTGGATGATATATTGAAACAAATTTTGCAACCCCATGAACAGACTACTTTTCAAAGTATACTTGCGAGAAGATTCAGTCAGAGAATGAAAGAGGTGAAACAACGGCAGATGAGGAAGTTTGATATATTGACATCCGAGCACATCCAACCACCGCATCATTCCGTCATCCAGCAACCTCTAAATACGTCAATTGGGAAACTCGCTGATGAAGAAATAACGCTCTTGAACAAAGGACTGAATTTTAATATGGGCGTACCTACATTGAAGCCAATTGACATAATACCACCCTTAGAAGACAAGCTTGCAAAATTAGACGATAAACAAGCCAACGAAGTTTGAGTCCAAATTATGCAAGTGCTAAGAAATCAGAAACCACAGACAGAAAACTTGACACGGGGGGAACGAGTGGCTCTTCGTTATCTACGCAATGATCATTCAGTTGTAATCACAAAGTCGGACAAAAAACAACCAAGTTGTGATCATGCATTGGACAAACTTAGAGCAAAAGGCATTGGAACACAAGGGTAAATTAATTCTACATGTGATATTTCAGAACTAAGTATACATTCACACTAAATATCTGGTCTTATAACATCTGGTCCCTGCAGAAAAAAGGTTCTCTCCCCCACCTGGACACAGTGATTTCAGCGAGAGCTCACTCCATGCCAAAGCTTTGGATAATTTTAACAACCTAAGGAGAACAGAGAGTGCTATGAACTTCCCACGAGGAACGAAACAATGTGATGTGATGGCCTGCGACAACAAATATCCGACTGGAAAGAGCGCATCGTGACGACCCGACGCATAACAGTACGTATTTCAATACTTTTTTATTTCACTTCTGCAACCTTATCCGGGGTCATTGAGGATACAAGTGTGAAATCTGGTCATTTTCCGAGTAGAAATTCCAGCGCATTTGGTTGCTATTCTCCATTCAGCTGACGTCACTGTCCTCGTTTGAGTGAAGCGGAGGGTAAGTGACTGATGAGTCATGAATTAGCAAGCGTAAAGCTCACTCAAACAGAATCACGTTCGGGGCATGTTTAGACCCCGCAGATGTTCGCGGATGGTGATTTCGTTTCACCACAAAGCCGGTTGTGTTTTACTGGTTGCCGGTAAATGATGGAAAGGCCAATCACTGTGGTAAAGGATTCAGGTAGTAAACTTATATACATATTTTGCAATAAGTAGTATGTGAATGAGTGGACAAAATTTCCCTGGATGCAAACGACCGGTTTCGCATGCGCATCCGGTAATCTTTTGACAGTTCATTCATATACTTGTACATATATATTTATATTTATATATATAGCATATTTCATTCAAGAGGTTTGTGTCGCCTTCTTTTTGATCTAATGAAAAGAGTTCAAGGCCCCAAAATTCGAATTTGTCACATACCCTTAGCTCAATCGCCTCACCCGGACTACATGTTTGCTTTGCCACCATTTTTGCAGTATCTCTATCATCATCATTTTTGATATTACTTATCAGCACTTCATTTGTGCGAATTCTTTTGAATTTACTCCAAATGGTATTTTTATAGGCCTTACATTACTGATAGTGAGTCCAAACAATGCTAAAATATGTAGCAAAGGAATGAGTGGTTAGAATACACTCGAAGCACATCTTCTGTTTTGCAGTTCTTGCCGCTCATCAAGTGTGCACATCGGGTCAATTTGAAATTTATACTCGAGGTGTAAAGTAAGCGACAAAACTTCCATTCATATCTCAGTAATGTAATTCGAGACAAGCGAAACTTGCCGAACCATTGTAACGGTTTCATAGTGTTCTGAACTCCCTGATCGGGTATTAAACATTTCGAAATCACAGAGAATCACTGTTAGGTTGGTGAGGATTACGTCCACCCGAATGACAGAGGAATATCTCACAACCTTCATAATGATTGTTTGATTTTGGATTGTTTTGAACTAACTCCTTGAAATGCTAAAGGAACTTGCTCTGATTGATTTAATTAGCCTTCAATAATTGGTAGACTATTGCGAGTTTGACCTTATCGATTAGGTTTTCGTTTATCCTATATTTGTCATTTGGTTATACTCCTTTATTTTCCCATCCTTCCAGGTGCCCTTCGTGTGTCTGTTTTTCAATCCTCAGCTCGCATTAGGACAGCCAAAATGCCGTAAATCTGGCCTCATGCTGGACATCTTTGAAGTCGTAGAAAATACAAAAACCGAGTATACATTAAATGCTAGCTGGTAACTTTAAATCTCAGATTCAAAAATTGAAAGGGTTAAATGTGGAATGAGATGGATCTTGGTTTCGGAACTTTGGTTCCTGGCCCCCAGATTTGAGCTTTGATTATTGATTGACTAGCTTCACATTACCCTCCAGTAGTTATTTTTCGTCCAAAGTTGTGCTTTGTTCTTATCAGAAAGGACCTGATCAGATTTGTATGACAAGATCTGTATGGTTAAAATGGACGAGCACCTCGCATGGGGTGTGTGTGTGTGTGACAACGTTCGCTTAAACTGATTGGAGAATATATAGATGACTCCTCATCAACTCTTTATGATCTACGTCCCCGATGAAATGAATGTGAATTCGGTTGAAGCATTAATAGGGAACCTGACTCAGAGGCAATTTTTTCCATCTTTCATGAACTCGCAGATTTGGGAGCCACCAGATCGGCCAAGACCACAGCCTATTGGCCTATATTACTTTTGTAAAGTTTAAATGGAGCTAAACTGAACTGTATCGGGAGCGTAAAACAACTGTGTGAAAGGAAAGATTGGTGTGACTCCATTTATTCGGATTTCACAGTTTTTGTTTCACTTTTGATGATACACCTTGCCCAGAAGTGTTGAGGTTAGAAATGAATCGATATATTGGTGGAGTACGACAGGCGCTTGATTGTGAGATGTTCTCACAGTTGGGATGTAGTGAATCAATTTCAGGTTTCATGTGTCTTGTCTGCTAAATAAAGTACAATGTGAACGGAGGGAGAACAACGATAAGTTGTGGAGGTTTTTAAGTGCAGGCATAACCTATATCATCACTGTATTCGGTTGTCAGACCACAGCTCGGTAGAACTGTGCTTAGGGTAGACTCTCTCGTATGTTCTTGTGTCCATTAGCGGTTTTGTTCATCTTTCTCTTTCCCTCATGTAATTAATCTGCACTTTATTAGTACTAGTGAAAGATATTTCAATTAGTGAATAAAAATACTGCGAGTTCAACCAGGACAAAGTAAACTGTCCCCGGAAAACCTAGACTGCATGATCCATAATCTGCTTTGGGAAACTTCTCCCGCTCGAGAATCAGTGTTGGCCGTTGATGATGAAGACTACGGTATCCACTATGTGTGTACTTCCTCTAACTTCCTATTGAACACCGGGGTGGTTCATGGGACCAAGAGTACCAAAATATCTAGATGAATTAACTTATGTTTTAAAGGGGAACTTCGTCCTGTACATAGTAAATGAAACATAAAGTAAAAAGCTAGGAGGCAGTGTACAGCTGTTTGACCCGATTGGGTTATGCTATATTGTGTAAATAGAAGATGAAAAGCGGTCTGATCAGCTGTCCCCGTGGCCGAGTGGAAACCATGCTTGCCTTCTTCCTATGAGTTTTCGCGTTCGATCCATAGTTGGGTCGATGAATTCACGACTTGCACGGATGAGACCCAACCAGGTCGAAACAGTTGTCCAGCTGTGCTTCCTAGCTTTCTAGTTCACGCTTCACTTGTTATACACATAACGAATTTCCTCTTTGGAATTAAATCAAATCCTCCATTACTCACATGTAACTTATGTTTGTTGTGCGCATGTGTCACGGGTTGCTTGTCAGTTCTTGCTGACACGCTTTTATTTTGTTGTGCAGTCAGTACTGATGAAGTTTCACTGTACACGTGGTCTGATGGGCCAATTTTGTGAAAATGAGAAGGGAAGAGCGCTGGAAGTATGCCACGCAAAGTTTTATCTCCGCTAGATGAATATTCTGCTTATTCACATTCATTTCATGGGAACTATGACGGTTTATACCGGTCGCTTTAAGTCGTCCACATGATTTAGTAAGGCTATATGTACCGGATATAATCTCAGCTGACTTGACAATAATCTCGGGCTAAGCAGAAAGAATAATGTTGTTGTTATGTACTGTGTGAATACATGGGTATACACAAAGAGAAGAGATCATGTGTAAGTCAAGTCATTCACACACACACACACACACACACACACACACACACACCGCTCAATGCTTAGGCTCCATCAACAGTGTACCAATTACACATATCAAAGGGTTAGATAATCGGACTATGACAGACCTTACGAAGTAAAACAAAAGCACCCATTTGAAACTGGAAGTTCTATGTGCTTTGCTTCGCTATGGCAACAGTTGATCCGGGGTGCGGTAGATCGATAAGAGAGAGACTTGATAACAGGATTGTCTCTGTTTGACTTTCCCACGGTCACATATAAACAAACACATTTCCGTAAGCAGAAAACGAGAGAGAAGATAACAGATGGATCCCGACTGACCTTTTACTATTGTTGAAAATCAGTTGTGCTTCCCTGGCTGAGAATATTTGCTCCCGGGGGACTAAACCACCCAGATCTGAATAGAAAGAATTTCTCAGCAAATCTGTTCGCCTAGTTATGCCTCAAGCTCAAACCGGCCTGTTTGTGCATACGTGTGCATACACGAGCGTGCGACAGTCTGGTGCACTCTATTAAAACGTCCACATTTCCTGACGTGGTTTGTTGAGCAAGATAACCGGAAACGCTGTTTCACAACATCTCTTCCTACTCTTCACACACACACACTCACACGTAGGTGTGAAGGTACAAATCGGAAGTACAACTTTAACCCTCTGGTGGGTTTTTTTATAGATTCAGAAGCTGTTTCAACCCGTTCCAAAGGTTCACACAACCATTCGTTTAGAGTACTGCTCTTTGCCTGCTCAACCAGAGACAATACGTGTTAGGACTAAATTAGGAAGTATTAGGAGAAATTAAATAACAAATGGAGAAAAATAAACAATAAAGATCGTCACCGGGAGCAAAAACTACACCTTTTTCTATCAAGCTTTGGTCAAAAACCGAAAATGTGTTTGCCTCGACCCACATTCCTTTAGCCCCGACGCACAAACTTCTGTCACGCCACAATAGGCGAGTCAGATAAAAAAAGTATCAGAATATTCTGAGGTTAACGGAAGTTTAAATAAATATTTTCTGCAAATGTTGATATTGCAAAGCTTGGTTAAGAAATATGAAAGTGTGGGGGTCGTACACTGCACTACATGTTGACTGGAGAACGTTTAACCGATGTGCTCGTATCGCCAACCCATTTGGCACATCTCGTTCACATTCTTTAGCGTTTCCGTAGAACATGCAATATTCCTGTGAGTAAAAATCTCAAGTGTGACACAAATGGTGCATTGTTTTGCATTCGCAAGTGAACTCTGTTCTTGAGAAGTGGATACGTAAACATGCCGAGGATACTAATCACCCTTCACAAAAGTTTACCCCCTAAACTGCCATCATTTTATCAACGCTGCAACATTTGACATTAGTACCACGTTTGAGGCTCAATAACTACGGATTTTGTCTATAGCTTGTTGGGAAACGGTGTGCTAAAGGGGGTCTTTTGTGAACAGTATTTATTATCTTCGACCTGTTAATGTATCCACATCTCAAGATCGGAGTTCACTTGAAGTGGATATAAGCAACGGTAAACATTTGCGTTTTGTGATATCACTTTTTCATTTATTTCAGGGCTTGTGAAGCAATTTACAGTTTGTGTAACGATTGAAATTTTTACTCACAGGAGTATCGCATGTTCTACGGAAACACTGAAGATGTACGGGATGTGCCAAACGGTTTGACGATACGGACACAACGGTTAAACGTTCTCCAGTCAACATGTAACGCAGTATACGACCCCCACACCTTCATATTTCTTGACCAAGCTTTACAACGTCAATATTGTAGAAAATAATTTTTTTTCAACATCCATCAGCTTCAGAATATTCCGATACTTTTTTTATCTGCGGCGTGACTAGAGTTTGTGCGTCGAGGCTAAAGGAATGCGGGTCAAGGCTAAAAGACTGTGGGTTTTGACTAGAGGATAACGGGTTGAGGCTAAAGGACTGCGGGTTTTGGCTAAAGCTTGATGGGAATAGCTGTAGAAAAGTAGTTTTACTGTCCCTCGCCAGTGCTGTAAATGATAGGTACTGGTGTTTCCAGTGTGACCTCTCCGTGTAAGGCCAAATATATTTTTTGAGTTTCCGGAATCAGACTGATCTGCGGATCGACTGAGTTTGATTGTTACCCAGAAGTCTGCGTGTGAAATTATGGACTATAATTCACACTCTGAATTGAACTGGTAAATGAATAAGGAATTTCACCGTAAATACTGAACGCGATAATTGTTATCAGTTCGCCCTGGGGGCAAAAACCAATCGACGAAAATGAAGAGGTTTTGATCGAGCAATCACTTGATTCAGCGGCAGAACGACGACAGAATTCCTCCAAAACAATTCAGTTATCTCACTTAGATGTACAAAGAAACCAACAATCGAAACAGTGGTCACTTCAGTGGTTTTCTATCCAATCATTGTTTATACTGAGGTTGCCAATAATGGACATTTTGTTGTCTGTCTCGTCAGAGGTACCAGGAAGCCTTTCAAGAAGAGTCAAGCAAAGCGTTTGCTCTTCCCATTGGCTTTTTTTTACCGCAGTTATTTCGGTTAGATTAGTTTGGAGTATTCTTTAGTGCACACGTTGAACCGCAGAACCCGATTTTCACTCGTTGTGGCTATTTGCCTCGCTCTCTTGTGCTTACTCCCACTCAATTTTGATTAAAATATCGATTGTCTGATTTGTAATGGTTCCCGTCACTCAGAAATTCATGTCATTCCTAACCCCAAACGCGGTCAGAAATTCTGTTGAACACTATAGTACGTCGTGGTATCGCGCACATGTAGCGCCCTCGGATTAGTTAGAGTTCAACAGCCTCTGTAAGGAAAGTTGTTGCAGATATCGCATCTGTACGTGAGTATGTTTGATTGTGACATTATGTGTGGAAGTGATATACAACCGGAGAATCCACAAGAAAGCTCAACATTCTTGAGTACAGATTGAAAACTTTCATATAACTTGAGGCACGAGAAATGTCGTGATTGGTCAAAATATTTCATACTTAGTTCCAGCAGTCAGTTTTGTTTGTAGATATGGTTCCGGGGAAATAGAAAACACATTATCATTCATTGGTTTTGTCAGTTTCTACTTTACTCAGATACATTTCACATCAATTTTCTGAGGTTTTCATTTCGACTGGGTTTGGATTCCGGGCATGCGTACCCAAACGGAACCTCAATATAACTAAAGCTTTTAAACTTAAACGCGTTTTCGTTTAGAAGCCGGAAACGTTGGGTCTCCATTATCCAGCTCGTTGGAACAGAGAGGAGACGAAGATACTGTGAGATGTTAACATTATTTTAATCTTCGCATTCACTAGAGCGTAAAACAACCCGGTATTTATGCAAGAAGGTCCTGATAGTTACAGTGGCCTGACGAACAACAGTCATAGGAGCAATGGGCACGTAAGTAAGAGTCAGTCCGGCGGTAATTCGACTAATTGCGTCAGGAACTTTTGTGCACACAAAATTGGATTCTCCCTCCGTTAAACCAGTGCGGTTATCAAAGCCTTGTTGTAAAAATACCGGATCGTTTTGTTTGCTTTAACGACTGAGAATATGAAAACAAAGTTGAAAATCTCACCTGATTTGTCTTCTCCCTGGTTAAACGCATTTCATTCCAACATCAATTCTGTTCTATACTTGAGCCTTCAATGCATTTGTCTTATTACAGACTTCAGTGTTTGGAGGTCATTCACCCTGTCAGTTTGAAATTCTTATCGATTACTGTCTATTTTTCCAGGCTTTTCAATTCAACGTGGGATTTCAAAGTGAACCTTGGTTTAAATTGTTTTACTAACCCGGCAATGCTTTCTTTTGAAGAATAGACGAAGTTAAGCGGGACCATACTTCTTCAAAGGCCATGATTGACAAGTTTTGTTAGCTCCGGAAATCGTCAACGCTATTCAAACTATTTGGGGATTTTTCTCTACTGCTGAAGGTCAATTGACCGTTGAAGGTCTGGTAATGATAATAACAATGCTCAGATCTGTTCATACATCAATTACAATCCTCAGTTTGCTCAACTACCGCCCTCCATTATTATGCATCAGTTAAACTGTAAACAGTTGTTTTCCTTTCAACTACAATCATTGGTGGCATTAGCGGTAGAAAGGATGAACCCATTTTTACGTGAACCTGCATTCCAATTATGAGACTCAGCAACCAAAGCCCTTTAACTCAAATGGCGTGGAAAGAGCTGTGCATTGGTCAGGCGTCAATGAAGCTGCTCACCATCAAATTTGGGTAGTTGTAAAGCGGTTTGGACCTGGGAATTTCGGGCCCGGAGAACGCGAGTAACACAGCCTTGGACTACTTGATCACTGGTATGATTCACTCAAAATCTCGCTAACAACTGGTTATCATTGACGCTCACCGAGGTGATTGTCACGTTAACATGATCAAATGCATTGTTCACAATGTTAAATTTACCTAACTCGAAAGTGTTCAAACACAAAATGGACATTTCATTTTAACGTTTTCCACAAGTATCTCATCATTTTTCTGTTTAAACCGTCTAACATACCTGTAGTATTTCGATAACAAAGGTGATAAAATCCTTCTCGTCGCGGATAGCTGACCACAGATGACGTTCTCTCTTGCGGTTTTAAGTTTTCCGGTATTTTACGCACCAGATCTTGTTGAATCTCAGCCGCGATAGTGCACACTATGGCANGGCCGCGGTGACGAAGAAGATGAGCGACCCGACGACAAATGGTCGCATGATTGATCAATCAAAGTGCGCGTGATAAATGAGGACAGATTGATTGACTGCAAGATGAGGTAGGTGGAGAAAAGGAAGAAATTGTTTGCGGCAGAATACGGTTACCACTTGCAAAAAATCGTGAAGACGGAGATTTACCATAAAAATTAATATATCAATAACTGTAAAAATAGTTCCCTGAAAAACACGATGGGTTTCGTGATTCCTGACACTTCTCAGATATGCATGATCTCATGTTCCAACGGCAACAACAGTTGCAGAAAAACTAACATATATTTCTTTTGGTTTACTCGTTAAAATTCCATGCAAGATGCTGCATAATCGTTAAAACTTACTGATACGTTTGTCATACATGCCTGTGGCCAGAGTGATTGATCGATTGACTGGCTGGCTGGCTATTGAATACCGGCTTTACGGCAAACGGATGTTGTGTGACGTGGGAGCCTGTGTTGGCCTTCCTTCCTACCTTCGTTCCTACGTGTTGTCCGTTTTTATTTGCTCCCCGGTTTATGAACCGGCCACATATTTGCCGTCTACAATAAACGCGTCGCTTTATTAACCTACTTGACCTGGGACACACCACTAATAAAGGAACTTCTTGTAACTGGAATTCGCTTTTGTTTCAGGTAGTTTTGTTGATATTTTTGCTCACATACGACTTAGGTTGTATCAAAGAGTAACATTTTGTGTTTTCTAGCATATCTGACTGCAGCGATCAACTGATCTTATCAGAAGCCCCAATGGTGGCTAAATATTCATTCTCTCGCTGCTGAGAGGCTGGGAGCCTAGTTTGTATAGTCTGTCGACGAGATAAACTACTCCCGTCCTGTAATGCACAGGTTTGAGCTCTTTTTTGCTCTAGGGTGAATTATTATCTTTGTGGCTGCGGCTCACGTTGTCGAACAATACACACCTTAGGAGACACTCTTTTAGGTTACTGATTCCAAAGTGTCGACTGGAATGCTGGCGCCAATCTTTTGCAGCCAGACTATACAGTAATTGGAACACCCTTCCATCTCACATTGTTTGTGCACCAACTTTTGAATGTTTCAATCGGAGACTCGATGAAACTATGGTACACCTCACCGCTAAAAACAAACGCTAATTAGTTGAAGACCACGTTATCTGTTATCTCCTAACTGGAACTCTATTTGATGTTTTTTGCCGTGAAACGATTCTACTGTGTAAATATCCTATGGGGACAAGAGAAGCATGAGCTTATCAGTATTTGCTATGATAAAACTTTTGACTTTGGTAAGCGAAAAGAGCCTAACGCAGGTCGCGGCAACACCAACTACGTTTTATTGATGATGCGGGCGACGCAGGACACATTCATTGCGCGCAAATCGAACAACTACACGGTGTTGTCTATCCGAGCCTATCGACATAAAGATTGCAACTGAGCAGATGATAGTCATGAATGTGGAAAGAAATATTGAAGTTCATTTATCTGGGTAATGATAATTAATAATAATTATATGATAAAAAATAACAGACCCAATTCGGTGTCAATATAAATCAACGGAAAAATCTGAAATTGTTGAGATTTTGCTGTGTAATTTCGGTTAAAAATTGTTATATATACCTAAGTGTGACTGTAAAAAGGAAATTTAAAAGTGAAGTTTGAAATTATGCGTTGATATCAACTATACGTCTTTGTAAGACACATCAAGTGCGAAGTTTTCCTCAATTTAGGTACTAGACATTTTAAAAATTAGATATTGGGAGAAGACAGCCGACATGCGAGTCGGTGGATGCTCATATGCACGAATATCAGAGCTGTCGATTTGGTCTCATAACACTATTGGCATAGCTAGACTGGACGCATGTGTGGTTAGCTTCCATGCGTGAATCGTTCACAGTTCCAAAACCGGGATTGCTTTAGACTGATTTAGGGGTAGAAGTTGCCACGTGATGATTTACCCATCTGAATGCTGACACAATTAATGACACTTCCCCACCTTTCTGTTCATTGATAGCCGTTTTTGTCCCGTTGTCTTTTCGCAGACATTCAACTTTGTAATTTATCAGGGTTAAACTCGCTTGCCTCCACAGAGGTTGGATAGATACAGATGCATTATTTTTGAAGATTCCGTTGCCCAATCACAGAAATTGTCAGCACATTAAACGGAACACAGTAGGATCAGGTGCCCATTAGCCGGTGCTTGCGTTCTGCCTGTGAAGTCCCGAGTTGGCTACCCAGTTGGGTCGATGGATTCGCACTGCTGATGAGACTCAATTAGGTCGAAACAGCTGTCCAGTAGTGCTTCCTAGCTTTTCAGTTCATGCTTCATTTGCTCTATGCACGACGGATTCTCTCTATGAAAGTAAGCCCACTTTTAGTAATACATTTTGCTGAAACCAAAAGCCATTCTGTTGTAATACATGTCAACCCCACATCGTGTGAAAGAACAACACAAATATTTTCAATGGGAATTCGTCATGCATATAGCAAATGAAACGTGAACTGAAAAGCTAGGAAGCACTACTGGACAACTGTTTCGACCTGGTTGGGTCTCATCCGTGCAAGTCGTGAATTCATCGACCCAACTATGGATCGAACGCGAAAACTCATAGGAAGAAGGCAAGCATGGTTTCCACTCGGCCACGGGGACAGATGATCAGGCCGTATTTCATCTTCCCCATTTGGGTCGATGCATTCGTACTGCAGATGAGACCTAATCAGGTCGAGACAGTTTTGCAGAGCTTCATAGCTTTTTACTTCATGCTTCATTTTCTATAAATACGACGAACTGTGCTATAAAATAGAAGCAAATCTCTCTTTTCTTGTGTTAGGTGACTGCAAATCTGTTTTATTTCGCCATAGACGTGTTCTGCTTGAGGTGAAACCACGGAATGCTAACTGTTTATTCGA
Source organism: Echinostoma caproni (assembly GCA_900618425.1). Taxonomy (NCBI): domain Eukaryota; kingdom Metazoa; phylum Platyhelminthes; class Trematoda; order Plagiorchiida; family Echinostomatidae; genus Echinostoma; species Echinostoma caproni. The sequence continues at coordinate 119,619 of UZAN01039419.1, read as the reverse complement.
ATTGTCCCTTTATAGAATGATTTATTGATTTAGCATTGTATGATATCAAACGGATGCTCTGAAGAGGTAAAACCTCTCCATTAATCTGTTGCACATGATGTCCTGATACTCCATAGTTTGAAACCTGATTATCAGATAACCACATTCGTCGACTGCTACCAGCTAGTGAATTCCCGTAATTTACATGTAACACAAATGTTTTGTATGTCCAATGTGCGCTTTTTGGGTGCCCTACTCATTTCAGAAACTGGTGCCTGTGAATACGTCAAACCAAACAATATTGATTTCATCTCCGTATCATCTGATTTAGTGTATGAATTTCGTGTGTACAGGTTTTCTAGGAATTAGGAGGACCAGATCTCAAAGTGTATATTCCCGCAATTCCCGTTTAATTCACAGTTACTTGTGAGTTTTGGTATGGGATATCTGATATTGATGTGTACTGAACATCCTTTGAACTTCACCGTCATGCAGAATCATTAGTTCCTCCAGCCAACCACTCATTCGGAGCTCATCAGTAGTGCATATACACAGTCCTATCCGGGCGTTGAACACCAAACCCATCACTTGTAGGGTGTGTGTTATCACTGCGCGAACCAACTATTACTAGGACCAGATCGAATTGGCAAGTCATGTTTGTTCAGGTGTCTTCCTCAAAGTCAGTTTATTTCAAGCCTGGACTGGACGGTGGATATGCACTATCGATGAACTCTAATAAGAGCGAAAATTGAGTCTAGTGCTTCCGAGTGTATGGTTGGCTGGAAGAACTGATGCTTGTGCATGAAGGTGAAGTTTGAAGGATGGTCAGTTCAAAACCACTTCAGATCAGTTTCTTCAGTTGTCAACGTGTAACCTTCTGATGGGATTGTTCACCTTTTCCTTTGAATTCGTGTTCCATTTCCTGCTCTGCCTCTCTCCGACGAGTTCGTTGGATCTCACGAATGCTCCGTGTTACGTAACGAGAAGGAATTGTACTGCTGGTCTAGACTTGGTCCATTGGTTTCCTGTTTAACATAATTGTTAATTTCACGTTTCGTTCCGGTAAACATCTTCTGATAGCAACAAACAACAGTACGATTCTCGGGCTCGTTTGACCTTTGAGGATCGGAATAAGACCGACGCACGCATGCACGCACCCACCCACCCACACTGTTTTTACTCTCTCTCTCTCTCTCTCTCTCTCTCTCTCCACCTCTACCCAATGAGTGCGTTTGTCATCAATTTATCGAAATTTTTCCCGATCACAATCTTAATCGATCAGTTGTAGTGGCCGTTCGACAGATTCCACTTTGAATGACTATCTACTGATGACCGATGAGCTTGAACATTATTATCCAATGTCAAAATGTGTCGGTAAGTGTGGTTAGAATCACCGCGGCTCAAGAAACTCGACTTGCACCCTCACAACTTGATGAAGCAGTAGGCTTGTGTGTACTGTAGCCTAAATTTTATACTACCCTGGCCATGTTTAAAAGCCAGAGCAGTGTTCAGAGTGAAACTGAAGATCATGTATTGATTGCCATATGTGATCTCATTTGGTTCCCATCCCTGATTGGCGAATAATCCCATTGAACTGAACAATGAGTAACAAGAGAATGTGGGCTGAAAACGGAGCTGTCCTCGGTGAATACTTTTATTATACTGGAAATGCAACAGACACGAAGAATCTTATTCAGCCAAGATTGGAGTAAGGTCCAACAACAAGTGTTGCCATATTTCTGGCTCCAGGTGCTCAGAGTTAATTAGATATCTCCGTCCTATATCCTTTTGGAGTACTTGTGGGTTAACCGCTGGGACGTTGAATTTTGATGAAATATTTTTTCTTATAATTTGTGTCTGTCAGCAAGCCTTCCTCTTTTTTAACTACAGTCAATTTCCTGCTATGTCAAACCCCTGAGAAGTCGCATTTTCCAATCTCTTCCCACTTTCTCGAAAACCCAAACCAATCGTATGTTTCTGACTATGCGATGTCGCACCTCCCAATATGTCGCAGTTTCTGATACGTACTCACTTGGTCGCTGACCGATGTTCGGGACCACCATTGACCATCCACCCTGAAATGTCGCATATAATCAATTCTGTGGTTAGCCTAACATTGCAACGGAATGGAGGAATATGTGGAATTAATATGGAATAATTGGGTCAGAAAAAGTTCCCATGAGGAAAGGTAGGTAGATTTGGGATAACTAGACACTAGATTGGTGGTATAACACAGCGAAAGTTGATGATCAATTCCCATAAGAACATTGCAGTCAATGTTTCTGTACTTCACTGAAATGTTTGAAAGCCAGGAGAGGATAGGGTATATTTTTGTGTGTTCATTATCTACAAATCCCCGTAAGGCTGATCTGCCGAGAAAAACACCTGAGCACGGAGGTGTACTGACCTAAATAGATGACATTCAGATTAGTGCCCAGAAATGCTGTCACAACTTTGCTTACGTCACAAGCCATGTAGACAGTTTGAAAACAGTCGATCGTACACATGGTAGCTTACCAGCTCCCGGATTCACAATGAAATGTACCAGAAAGGCTTTTGTCCATGAAAAAATGAAACAGGTTCAATGATGTCAACGAAAATGATGCTCACCTTCCGCACAGCCACCACCATTACCACTAGGGTAACAAGAACAACAACAACAACAACAGCAGCAACAACAACAAAACAATAACAAGAAAATATAATGACAAGTGGTCTTTTTAACGAGTTCAGGAAAGAGACAAAAAACATTTATGGTTAGAATCGGCCATTACAGTTTAAGCAAGGAACTGGAACTGGACCGAGAGACAACGGTTATATAAATATGTCAAAAATGCGGTAAAATTTTACAACCTGGTAATATGCATATAAGATTTATATTATAATCTGAGAAGCAAAAATTTTATTTGCTTGTAAAAGCATGTCCATGCGCCCGATCTTGCGGCACTGAGGACTCATCATGTGACTTGGTTAGGAGTGGGATTGAAGTGTAATGTTCAGCAATCCTAATAGGTATTTTACTTATCTAGTTCTGTTCATACTATTCACGTGGTTCAACGAGTACGTGTGAACTTATATTGACAAACATACTTCCGGTAGAAATACTCAGTAGTATGTTACTGCTCCTCAGAGATGAGGAGCATCCGAGGGTGACAAACACACTACCCGCATTCTATCGGTATATCAAAATCAGATCAGGCATGTTGACAATATAAGGACGGCATTGTTTACCAATAAAGCAACGACCGGTTAGTCAGTCAGTTTGCACATTCCAAGTCAATGCATCTGTATTTGTATAACTATTGCAAGCTGAGATATGCTTACATTTCAGTTAAAAATTGTACACTGGTCGTCGTACCGGAGGAAATATAGAAGTATAGACAAATCCAATAGTCTGATGTGTAAAACAATATCTCCGAAGTTCGATTCGTTCAAGTAATTCATTTATAACTCGTCCCTTGCTGGTCAAGATTCGAGCCAGATATGAATGTTTATCCAAGGGGATAAATACTGATGAGAGGAACGCGTGATCGAGTGGGAGTGACAAGAAAATCAGTCAAGATTCAAAGGATGAGAGAAGTCATTTGGAATCTTATTGGCAAAGGTCACAAGACTTCAGATGACCATTATTAAGTTCTATGATTAATGAATCGGCAGAAATTAAAGATACACGGTTCATTATCATCAATCCACAATGGATAGTTTTAAAGTTTTGTTTCAATAGACCGGGAAACACTATAGTTCTGTGATTAATGACTCAGCGCTAAAAGAGTTTGTCANTCAGTTGACGAGTCATCCGAAACCGTGTTTCCATTTCTGAACGTGTGGTTGTTCCCACAGACAATCAGCTCTGTGCACATCATTCGGTAAAATCCGATAGGATGATCGCAGTTAGCTCAGTTTTGCCTCGCAATTACTAGGTTTGTGAATGAATAACCTACAGGTGTTGACCAAACTCGCACAACACCGCCCTCACTTTGGAACTACATTTCAGTTTGCAATAGCATACTTGTATATTTTTGGCCACGAGTGAAGTGTATTTATTCCTGACTTTATCTCCCAGTTCTATGTCCTTAGTTCTTTTCCATCATCTTTTGAGTTTGCGCGACCTTGAGTGTTCCGATGAAATTTGTAGTAGTTCAAAGTTACTGTTCAGATTCGGGAAATGTTTTATGTAAAGCAGCATGGAAATTCATTCATTGTAATGAGTGATTCCTGTTTCATTAGAGTGATTATTAGGCTGAACAAATGTATTTCGAACTTCTTATCTCTTTTCATTTAGTGTATGGTAAATAAGCCAAATAATGAAAATAGTTTAGTTTGACTTAAGTGATAAATTATTTGGCCACAAACTACTAAAACCGATCACATCGAGACAAGACGATAACTGTATTTGATCACAGCGCAGAAAAGTTACACACAACCAATATGGAGAATAGTCCAGTCGGATTAGTCGTTTTTCCTCCTGCAACCGTGTAGAAAATGATCGCTCAATTTAAAATGCGGCTGAGGTCACCTGATAGGAAGCCGTTAATGAATACCCAAAAACCAGAGCACGTATTGATTTTACCAACAAGTTCAAATCACGTCGCCCGTCCATTTGGCAACGGGTTCATCTCGCTGGTGGTCAACGAGTGATTCAGTAGGCAGAGAAAACTGATCTGCTGACCTAATTTTCCAATGAATTTTGTTTTACATGTTAAAAGAATTGAATATCCATCCAGTCTAACGGGTTGAAAGGGAATTAAATACTGATCACCTTGGTGGTCTGTTGTACATCAAAGTCTGGATATCGCGAAATTTGTTGCATTGATAAGGGAGCTCTACGATGACTGTCACTCTCAAAATGCGTTTACGGAAGTCCTATTTTTCACAAATGAAGGCTAGTATAACTTCTTTCATGAGGTTGCTGGTAGAAAACGGTTAGATCTCATTAAATATTTTTTTAAACATTTAAGCAGTTTCTGGATGGGTGGAGACCAATGTTGAATTCTCTCAATAACCAACCAGAAGTTGGGATTTGAATGTAATCGGACACTTTTCCCTGTGTGAGAAACAGGCTAAATTAGCTGCCACAACAGTGGTCGGCAGTGGTTAGGGTGTGATATGTCTGGAAAAATCCGTTTGACAATCGACTTGGTGGATTCCACGCAGAAAGAACTGCCTATAGTGTACACAAACGAAGAAGGGCAAATAAAAATTGGACGAAATGAAAGTACAACACCTGTAGCAAGTCTGTGCGTGAGTTCGATAAATGAATTCGATTTGTGTTTATTACTATGGCTTTATTATTTTACAGTCGATGCACCCGGATGGGTGAATTTTCAGCGTTTACACCATATTTGTGGATTCAAATTTTACAAAAGCATACACAATGAAAGTGAAAGCAATAGATTGTGCTAGTCAATGAAGCAAGCTATTGCGCAATTCTGTAGAAATTTCCTCCTTGTCAATAAGTAGACATGGTAGATATGGCAACCGGAATTATGATAAGAAGAGGTACGTGCAAATAAAAGTTTAAATCTTGAGCATGTGAATGGTCTAGATATGGCTTTTGAATAAGATATGTTGCGTTTGATGTAAGGCAATAGCATGCGAATCCCGTGAATGCGGCTGAAAACTCTACGCGCGGGGGAGAAACAGATGTGATAAAAGTTAGGATGTTGCGCGAGTTTGGTCAATACCTGTTCGCTTGGGGACAAGTACATTTTGTCCCGGCTCTTCGAAGTGGATGGGAGCCGTTCTTGGGGAAAGTACAGTATTGATTATACTTACGTGTAGCTAAACCATCAGGTTTTAGTTCCAAGTGGTCTCACTGGTAACCAGTTCTTCCCCGTAGTGAGTTGTATCTAATTGAATAGAGCTATGTGCGAGATGAACTGGTATTCCCGTGGTTTAGCACGTGATGGATGCATCGATGTGATACAGCTTTATCACACATGTATATTTTATGTTACTTTCAAAACCAATATGACTATCTTGACTTATTAGGGGATTATATAATTTATTATTTTATTTCATTGTTGAATATATAACATGATTAGTATATGAATGATTTGAAGACTTTCACTGGAAGCACAAGACCAGTTTCGCGGTTCTTGTCGTTCGTCAAGCACGCATATCTGGTCATATTTACCAGTTCATTCAAACACCTGTACCCGGGAAGTGTATTTTCGTCACAATAACCTGATATATATATCTATATATGGTTGTTTTCTATCACCGTTTGAATTTGTACGATATTGAGTTTCGCACGTATTGATTTTACCAACAAATTCAAATCGCGTCGCCTGTCCATTTGGCAGTGAGCTTAACTCATTGGTGGCCAACTATCAAGTCAGAAGACAGAGAAAGCTGATCTACTGACCCATTTTATCGATAAATTTCGTTTTATCTATCAAATGAAGTAGATATCCATCTCGCCTAAAAGGTTGGAGAGGAAATAAATACTGAGCGCCTTATGGTTGGTCTGCTGTAAATCAAAATCTGGATATCGCGAACTTGCTTGCCCTGGTAAGGCAAACGTTTGACAATTATCGCTCTCAAAATTCATTCGCGAAAGTCAAATTTTTCACAGATGAAGGTTAGAATACTTTCTCACTTGATGGCGGTTGTAGAAAACGGTTAGAACTTATTGAACGTAGTTTTTCATATTTATACAATTTTTGGATAGGTCAAGTCTAATGTCGAATACATTCAATTACCACCCAGAAGTTGGGATTTGAATATAATTGAACAATTTTCCCTGTGTCAGATATAAGGATAAGCTAGCTGCCTTTACGATGGTCGGCAGTGTTTAGGGTGTAGTATGTATTAGAAGAAACTGGCAAATTCCGTTGGACAGTCAACTTGTTGAACTCCATGCAAAAGCGATTGCCTTCAGTGCTCAAAAGTGAAGAAGGACAAGGAAAGCATTGACAAAATGAAAGTACAATAGCTGTATCAAACCTATGAGTCATTTTATTAATAGAATTTAATTTTGTTTCTCACTGAGGTACGTTATTTTACAACGGATGCAGCAGCAACCGTCGTCAAAATCGAGAAATTGTACACTTTATTGGTCTCCGACTAACAGAAGCTAAACCATAAGGGAGTATTATTATATGATGTTTCTGATGTGAGGCAGTATCATATTTACTTCCATCAATGAGGCTCAAGACACTAAGCGTTTGGAGGAACAAATGTAAAGAAACTCAGGAATTTGAACCAGTTTGATGAACACCTGTTTAAATGTACAATACATTCAACTACACAATCAATTTTCAGGAAGGACACGGCGACCAAATAAAAGGTTAACATATGACAAGAAGAAGATGGGATTGTTAGACTGCCGAAGCATGGTTCAAACACAGCTGCCTTCAGATTACTGTGACCGACGCTGATAATTCCGCTTGAAAACAGGAGATTATTAATAAAAAACAAAACAAACAGATAGATATGAATGGGGGCTTCATGATGACGATTCGGGACCGGAATTCACCTTCACCTTTGTGTACCATCAGCTCACCCGGATTATTAGGTGGAAACCAAGTTTGTGTTAACACGAGTGAGCTTTGAAGGTTCTTATTTAGGCATTGTAAAAAACGGATGATTGCTGTTCTACTTCTGACTTCAGACGCGTTGTAAAGAACATAAGATTGTTGCACCAATGGAGGGGAACATCAGGTTACGTGTCAAGCTTATGGTAATTCTAAGTGAACGATTGACAAATCCGATTACCCCCTTATCTTATAATTCGCGGGTCAAGAATTCGCATACCCTGCTGCGTTCATTCACCACTCTTGGGCTGAAAATCTTCTTTCAGCGGCAGTTTCTCTCATGGGTAAGTGGTTAAAGTTACCGCAAAACAAATAGATAGCAATGGAGGTTTATTATCGTCTTCCAGTGTTCACGTTATCTCACACTGTTCTGACCAAGGTTCACTACAACAAAACGTCAAGTTGTTTGCTAGTTCGTAATTGTTGATAATAGTTCACGGTTCTACTGAACGTGTATAATCCTACCTTTTTGTGCAGCAGAAGCTCTCAAATACTAATTCTTATTCAAACAGTATGGCTACAAATTTCATTCATCGGGACACTGCTGACAGTTATCCTTTTAATACAAAAGACGTATTTGTCCCACAGTCCCACTAGTTTTACTCCAAAAGTGACCCGATTTAGCTGTGTTTTTGTCCAGCACTGATGTCTACCATTATTTGTATACAGAAATTATTTACTTGAAGATGGATTATTCACTTGTTCAGATAAAATTTCAAGAAGAATTTTTATGAGGTGAACATGGACCGCAGTTTTGATTTGAATTCGCCGTTTTTGGACCAGATGATTTTAAGTAACAGTTGACGTCAAAAAGACACGGGGCGCTTGAGCGGGCACAGGTTAAGCTCCATTCGGCTTGCTACTTTTTTGGATTGCTCCATGCCAGCTCAAATGCCTATTTTTCACCAAGACATCCCTCAAAATCATCTTTATCGGGGATATTCTCATAACCGTTGTTGTCGTTGGTGGCGGTGGATCAGGAGAAGGTTCCAAAATTACCAACTTAAATTATCTTCAGACACGGATTTCTGGATTCAACGCGTGAGTGACGCGTTGCACATCCATTGACCTTAGATGGCAAACACGTTTTCTAACAACACCTATTACGTAGTGGTTGAATCCACTTTTCTGAAGAATGTATTGCGGTCGTTCCTCCGTCGTTTCCTTTCGAATATGATGCTGTCAGAAGTTTTACGAGATAAAGGATCCGTTATTCTTAAGTTTACGTGATTAGTTGAGGAACTGGAAGCTCAGGTAGGAGATTTTAATAAATCGGGCTCCTGACAAGCAGCACGAGCTGGCCCCGGTCTTTCCAGAACACGACAGACAAACGGGTTTGAGCTCCTGCGAGTAGTTAGTGAAAGCCAACTGGGACACGCATTATCTAATGGACAGCATTCCCAATTCCAATGGATCATATAGTCCAGATAGTTCCTTTTCCCCCCGCGTGGCTGATCGTCCAATCAACAGTCAAAGTTTCCAAGAAAAAACATTCATTCTGGTTAAGCTGATAGGTGACTTTTAAACGCATTGATAATAAGTTCAGCGGGCGAGCAGGTAGGTGGGTAATATCAATAAAATAATTTACACAAACCGATGCTTTAAGTGCACTGGAAGCTTGGAATGAGACAGAAAAGTACAAAAAATCTAAATGTTTAAATGCATTTGACGATTACCATTGAATAATTAAAAATGCTGATCCTATCTGATCTCGGCCACTTCGGAGAATTTCAGGCACTGACTCACCCGAACCAAATACACCAAAAACAAAACGACCGGTTTACAGTCCTTTTCAGAGCCACGATCCTTTTTATTCCACTTCTACCTGTTTGTCTATCTGTCCACGCGTGCTCACTCATACTCCACTGTATATTTAAGTATCACGCGCCGTGTGTAGCACTAGGTCTTTGAACGCACTCAACGGCACGGAGGTCATGCAAATCGGGTTGGGCACGTGATTGGTCGTATCAGCATCTGATTCTCGGTCCTGAATGATTGGGTTAGTGTGGCAGTGTGGAGACTTGGATATCTCACTCACACGCACACACGCAAGCACCAAGGCTTGCACCGACACATTTATCCAAAAGCGCGGTCCCTTTCACTTCTGCTCTACCATACAGGCAACAATGGATGATAAATAGTTGTCTTTGACAAGACAGCTACGTGCATTCGATGAGTATGCACGAATGACATATAGAGCCATTCTTGAATCAATTTACTAATTGCTCATATTTTCCCTAAATCACGAAGGAACGATTGGTTGTAAAACCTTTATTCAGCACAGTCCAATTTTTCCAAATAAGCAAGTTATGGTGACTTGATCTCTGTTTTCCCTAATCGCGATCAGCACCACCACCACCACCACCACCACCACCACCACCAC
>UZAN01039419.1:44966-89810 GCA_900618425.1 Echinostoma caproni | reverse complement strand
AAACTTGTTGTCTCCACGATACATAGATCACTGTCAACCTGTTTGATAGAAAGTTAACTATAAATTGGCCGCGTTGCATTGCTGAGTTAAGGCCTATTGCTTGTTTGTGCAGATGTGATTATTCCTTTACTCATGACGGATCAATGTTTCTAATTCGGGCATCTTATCCCGCCACACGTTGCGCACCGCTCTCATAGTCAGTGCACCAAACGACCCCAATCCATATGGATCCGTTTTCAAACGCACTCGAATGGCATACATTACCCATGCTACCGCACATAACCAGAGAGAATATCGAAAGCAATCTGAAAGTTAACGATGCTGTTTTGTAATATGAGCCCCAGTAACGCGCTAGAATGACGCTAATTGTAACGAGACTGTCAACATAATGCAAAAATTTATCTAATATAGATTACATTGAAAATGCGGAAATATTCTGTACAGCACACAATTCCTCAGCTGAGTGAGCTACGAGACCACACCGACAGCACTCATCTTTTCACATTCGAATCACCCATCCAACTTACAGAGGTATATGGAATCCATCAGGTACCATTTAAGCTAACTGCAAAGACAGGTAGGTGTTCCTAAGAATTTAGCTGTGGATGTCAACGAATTAACTGCAATGAACTGAACTTCTCACAATTTGAACATTAGAATTCAATATGTCAAACAACAATTTGAATAATGTTGGATGGTGTTTGGTCCAGTGCAACAATTATACAATCTTTGGATCGGTTTTGTGTTCCCCTAAAATAGATCTGTATCAGCAAAATACCCGGCAAAGACTGCTCGGTGGATCTGATGAAAAATATTCACCATCAGACTCAGGCCCGCACAGTTTGATCTGATCTGATGATCAACGACTGCTCAGATTGCTGTATCATTTCACACTGGATTGCAGGACCCATTATTCGAATTGTGCTCAAATAGCTTAAATTCGAGTTAAAGAGACTGGTATCGATTTTCTGGCTATTAATAACGGCATTTATAACTCGGTGGCAGTAATCCATTCGTCATTACATCCGGTAGAGGTTCTACTAGAATTATAAATTACTGGTTTTACTTTCACAATTCTTTGTCTCATCTAAAAATATCCTATTGATGAACTTGCTTCTTCCATAGATTATTTGTAAAATTATTTGATAAACGATCGATAGAGAAAGATTACTAGGACTGTGTACTCGTATTCAGCCTGAGTGTGGACATCCAGTGATAAGTTTTGTTAAGACAGATAAACGAGGAGTTCTGCGCCTTGATTTAAAGCGAATCTATTCTTATCGGTGATCGATTGGAAATGAGTGCATTGATCATATGAGTAAAATGCTGAGTTTCACTTTTTGAGTGGTTTTCGATGAAGTTTATAGTCAGTAACATTCAGTTCATTTAGTTTTTCTCTTATCCTTTGCTTCCAGCGGCAGTCCACTGGCCTGTTTTCGAAATCTGTGACCGGGTTTATTGACGGCAACTTGATAACTTTGAAAAAAATTAAAATCTATCAATTAGTCAATCAATCAATTGACTCATGAATTGCTCACGGCATTATTTTAATCATGAATATTAATACTTAATCAAATTAGTTCAATCTTTTCATAATCAATTTGTTTTCATAGGGACTAAAGCTAAACCAATCCACCCGTTTGTTCCTTAGAATACATTGTAACGTCATTCGATTTTGTGCAATATAAGAAAAATGATCTTCATCGGTGGTAGGCCAGTCAGTGGAAATATGGAGCCGATTCAGTTTGGCAATTCGGGTCGGAATTAACTAACGGTGGAAATATGCAACCTGTATGTGTGTGTGTGGGTGGGTGGATGGACAGGTGCTGGTATGTTTGCGTGTCCCCGGAGCGGTGCACGCGAACAGGCGTTGCCCGCACACGGGGTGGTCGGAAACAGGCAGCAGAGAACTGAGTGCTAATTTGTTCCAAAATCTATGGGGTCCCATGCAATGGGAACAGGTAAAGGTGCAAGATCCATTGTAAATTCTTCCATTTTTGTTCCGATTTGGAAAGAATTTCCTGTTCTGACTGGTGAAACCTCACAACAATGCGTCCGATTTGCCTCTGGTTTACACTTCTGCCGTGGGTGGATTGGGGCGCGAATGCGATATGGTCTGGGAAATTCGGTGATACTTTTTGACTCCTATAATAGCTCTACTACTTTCGTAATAGTTGGTGTTATCCCGTTTTTATTACACTTGGACGAGATTCGCAGCCTTGCAATCAAAAGGCATGGCAAGCGTTTTTCTTGGTTAGTTCGGTTGATGTGTGTGTGTGTGTGTGTGCGTTTGTGTGTGTTTGTCCATCAGTCTGTGCGCCGTCACACGAGTCGTTTGTTAGAACCTGAATGATGCGTGATCGATGAACGACGGTAATCAACCTGAAGAATGCTGTACAGCAGAAAGACTGGAGGGAAAGTCGTGCTGTGGAAAGAGAAAGCAAGTGGTGGTGGGGGGGGGGAGAAAAGGTGAATGAGTTTTGAGTGATCATAAGTCAGCAAAATTAACGCGAATAAATTATTTGTATATTCCAGTCATTTACTTGTGAGCAGTGGTACAGAATGAATGTTATCGATTTTAATTGATTCTCTTTTTCACTCCTTTTTGTGCACAATCCTCAACTGAAGATATCAACCGTATACGATCTAGGCATTGTAGCTTTGCTCTACTTTATTCAGAGCTCATCCCTAGTGCACATCCCAGGGCCACCGGGGATTTGAACTCCGGATATCTTGCAAGAAGGTGCATGTTTTGCCAGCGCATTGTTATACTAACTGAAGGTGATAAACGTGAATCACTAACTGCGCCTGACTTTAGTGTGAGCTGGTAGCCAAAATGGTCACTTACATGTCTTCCGAGCGAGTGTTCCAATGTTCGAATCCCGAACTGAGAGGTGGAAATTCATCATGGTTTAGCTCCAGCACGTGTCAGATTGGACGGTTTGATACTTCTTGGGTGTCTGGGTGACTGAACAGACTGTAAGATTATAGGAGTTGCCGCAAAATGCTATTAATGACGCAAAGTCGTCTCGGTGATGAGAGCTCAAATCACACCACAGCTCACTCGCATCTGATGGCACGTGACTAGTCGACCTTGCTATCAACCTTACCAGTATTGACGGGCCTAAGGATGATTGATTGGTATTTTATCCATTGATCCAGTAAATCGTGTTATTACAATTACAGTCAGCCCGTTACGGTTCTGTGGCTTGTGCTCTTCAAAACCAGGGCTGTAAGTTATAAATAAACGTGGTATAACCTCATGCCCGAGGCAGCATATCTGCAGTAGTCTCTTTATGTCGTTGCTTTCTCAATCGAACGAGTTCGAATCCCTATCATCTTTTGGGAGGGCAATTTTCACCTATCTTGGACAACAATTATACTTCCTTTATGACAAGAGATTGTACATCAGCAGGTTTTTGTAAGTTAATTTTTCAGTGGAAAAATGATAATAAAGATTCAGTTTTCTACTGTGCACCTCATTTACGAAGTTATCCTATTTAGATTGGTTGAATTCATCAAAGTGCACACCGGCATGGAATATTAATTGTTTGTTAAGTAGAATGAGCTTACAACCTCTTCTACATCAAACAGTTTCTAATTTAGAGCAATAAATTTCAAGCAGCTACGTAATTGATCTCGACAATCAAGGTCACGAAGATAAGATTAGTGGAACATGAGAATTTACGCTATTGCAGTGAAAGATAAAGCTCGAAATCAGTGCTCTTCACCCATAGCTATGAGAGTACAAGTATGATATAAAAAAGAGAAATTTATTACCTTAATTGTGCGTTAGGCACGCAAATTCGATCAATAAATGCGTGCAGTTCACATTCAAAAGTTCATCAAAATATCAAATATGTCATTGCAACTGTACTAGTTTCAACTGACGTTTTATCCCACCTCGGCCCAAATTGTTGTTGTTCCGTAATTTTCGTTTTCTTATCTATTTTTGATTTTGAACTTGCTGATTGCTTTGCATTTGGCTAATTGAAGAAGCCCAAAAAACGAGATCATTTGTCATACTAATTCCTAAAATAGAATCAGTGAAAAACTAGAACGAGCCATTGAATATCCGTATACGGAAACCCTGTCGGTTTGAACCTGTTTCGCATTGCTTCATTCCCCTTTAGCTATCGACCGGTAAAAAATCGTCAACTCCTTCAAACTGCAAGAAGTGAACAAAGCTCTAGGAGATTCTCTGAGAAAACTTATAAATTGCATGATTACGTTTTTACCGATATCTGGTCTCGATCTGTGTCCCTGCTTTTTCCGTTTAACTTTGTCCCGTTTTTGCGATTATTTATGAGTCGTGGCTCTAACGGATAGGACATCTTTGTATGTCTAGTGTACGTTACATTCATCACCGCAATCTGGGATAGTCATTCTTGGCAGATGGTACATATGATTTACGACTTCGCGACTCGTGCCTAATTTCTGTCTTTCACCGGGTGTCGCTTCCGTTGCCGCATCGAGTGAACTTTATTGCACGTTTGTTTGCACTTGCATCGGATAGTTTAGGATTAAACTGAATAACCGTCTGTTTTTCACTCATCTTGGTGTGAAGAATCGTTTCACACACACCCAGTCCATGACAGAACTGCTTCTAGGCGACGTTAACAAGAACTCCGCATAGTTTTCCCATAGATTCCCGAAATCAATCTGAATTCACTATCGCGACCGCAAAACGTGACCGATTAGAGTTTGTGTTCTGTGTGAACACATTACCGCCCCGGGTTCTCGTATCATCTGCTCACTTCCGGTCGGTTAAACTATATCGGACTAATCTGATTCTAACACTTCCTGTTGGAACAGGATCTTCGCGATAAGACAAACGGAGAGTGAGATAATGGGACCAAATCTATCTCGTCTATTTGTTGCTCGTTCATATAACAGGTTGCTTCAAACAAGCGGCCTGGTTAAATCAGATATCAGATATTCTGAAACAGGTCACCGTTCGATTCGAATCACCCTGATCGGCTGTAAATTATCAGTTTCATTGTATTTAGGTTCAAAATTGCAGCAATAAATTTAGGACATTTCGGAGTTAAACAATAAGACGATAAGAATCACACGATTTTCGATTTGTTTTTAAGTGTTAGCACCAAATTTGGCTGTTCTGTGTTTATTGTTCTCATCCATTCATCCATCAAGGACTATCATTTCATACGTTATTTTCTCACTACACAGACCGTTGTTGTGCACTCTTGTGCCGATTTTGGTGGCCGGAATTTGGATTATCCAAAGTCTGTGTAGAAAGTTACCAGATGTATGTGCACAACTATTTACTGTCTTCAGCCATTTCGCCTACTGTCTCTAAACGCAGTAATTGGGGTGGTTACAATGCCTCTAAATGGATGGAAGATACGATTCCATGGATTTTCTAAGCAGTCAGACAGTTACTGCTACAAATCAGGTCACGATTACAGAAAACTAATATGTTTGGGGAAAGCCTGTGGAAATAACTAATAGAAATCCCAATGGTTGTATACTGATCGGTTACTTAGATGGAAATACGCCAAATGGTCACACGATTTCGGATGCATCAAGTGACTTATCTACTTTTATCTGCCATTAAAATTTCATTCCATGCGGAGTGGTAACTCAAGTCCATTGTTCTCGTGTTTTATACATTGCGAATGAAGACTCTGACTAAGAAACCTGCTCGTATGGGTCGCACAAGCCTTCCTGGATGGGTAAATCATAATCAGCATTTGGGCATCTTGTCAATGTCCTTACAACCTTAGTCTTCATGAATTCTCTATTTTTACTCTGAAAGTGACTTGAAAGTTCCACTCTTCCCTTTACTCCTTCATCCAAATGAGCAGTCATGAGACATCAACCAAGACTAGCGTGCAAAAGTGTATGGTTATTGGTTGTCAGAGCTGGATTGAACTGAACTGTATTGCATTATCACAAATTTCTCTAATAGTGTTTACATTGTTATGTTATTTTTTAAAGGTTGGCTGACGCAATGATGAATAAAGTTGTGTTCCTGAACTTCTACTGGTGCAACCTTCAGGATGTGGTGAAACCATGGTCAAGTTTTAAGGAAATCCTGGTTCAATAAACCTTGATGCTATCCGAAGTTTTAATTCGGGTACTCATACTTTGATCTTCCTTTGTTCTTTCTCCCTAAGTGGTCCTGAGGAGATGCGATTTAGATGAGCACGGATGCCACGAAGGTCAGAAATTGTGGTACGAAGCTGTGCTACGGAGGAAGGTCCATATTGCAGGACATCGCTGCTGTGGCTGAAGATGGATTACAGTAGTCCGTCCAGAAATACATAATTTCTGGTAAACAGTAAAAGAGTTCAGGTTGTCTTGATATTTGAGTGAAGTATTGGTAGGTTATTCACTGTATCTGTTAAGCACCTTGCTATGTAGACATTTCGAGGGTAGAAGCGTGCACAAACTTGCGTGTGGTTTCAGATGCGCCGTGGAATTCGACGGAACGTCGATCTCAATGGAATTCACTCACTAGGCCAGGCAGGTCATGAACTGAACCTGCTTATACAACGGTTCACGTCAGCAATCATAATGACCGATTTTGTGACCCGTATTAAATTTTTCTATTTTTATGGCGTTCAATTTTACTTAATTTGATTGAATATACACGGATTCAGTTTTCAGGATGGAGTAATCGACCAATCAAAGGGCTGCCATACAACACACAAGCCGGACGTTGTTGATGAGAACCGAACACACGCCCTCTGGGGATGATAATTTAGTGACCTTAAGACTGAGCCACCACGCACTTCCTCACCCGACCGATCAAGGTGAATTACCTATATTCTCGTGTAAAGTTCACTCAATAAAATTTCAAGCATGTAAAGCTCCCGGAGAGTGTAGTTGAGCGGTGGGACCTTCATCACCAAAACCTTCATTCTCACTCGGTAATTCACTCAAACGTACTTTTGTCTGTTGATGGAGAATTGAGTTCGTTTCGGTTACAAGGATGTTTCAAAAGACCCGGTGAACTAGACAACATATTACGGCCGAAATATCTAAAAAATGTGGGATTCTCTGTAGAATACGAATAGCTAAACTCATCTTTTAACCTACTGACTTTGCAAACCGTGTACGCGGTGTCCAGTGTCTAGCGTTCGAATCCCGCTTCAGCTGTTGATATTAGTCCAATAAAACAACAAGACATTTGTCGTTTCATTATGTGGCAAACGGTAGTGCTAAACACTTCCCAATGACTGAAATGTAACTGCAGCTTTCCAAATAAGCGATTAACCTCGGAATAAATACTGTTTTGCTCAACCGTTTCTTCACGAAAGGCTCATGTAGCTGTTTGGGAGATCAACTACAGCAAACATATCAATTTCTTCACTAATTGCTGAGCATGTGTGCATAGGTTCTTTCAAGATATTCCTGCTTCGTGTTTGACAGATCATTTGGGTTATCATCAGAGAAAATAATAACCAAGGGATTTTTCACAATAATGGCCTAAAACATTTACTATCTAGTCTATTGCATGGAAAATTAGGTGATGAAGATGGCTGTTTAGGTAGTATAATCCAGCAGTAGAATATGTCCTCCTTCTTGTTCACTATTTGGACTAAAAGCAATTACTTTCAGTGTTCCGCAGTTGAACCGTTCTAATTTTGATTTTCTATGTAAACCGCAGGGGATTAGAAAGCTCACATCGGACTGTATGGATGCACTAATGCGTGTAGCTCATGTTGTGAGTCCTACGCTACCCGGTGGTCGCAGTGATGGTGTATGAACTGAATGACTGAGTTCGGTTGCTATTATTATGTTAATATTATTATTATTATTATTATTATGTTATTATGTTGTGTCTGAGTGAATGTGTGGGCGTGTGTACAGAGGGTAGAAACCGTTTTTACCCCAGAGGATTCCAAGAGCTAAGTGTGATTCTGTATCTTTTTAAAACCGAATGCGAACGCAACAACTTCAAGAGAATTCATCAGCTATGTCTAAGGATAACATAACAATGTTATTGGTGCTTCTCACCTTCTGGCACCACCGAGTCTATCAAAATAAGATTGATTTCTCCGAAACCAAATCAAAGAACTTTTAGAGTGAGTTAACGAGCTAGAAAGAAGGATACAGGGGGACTGGGGATTGACTGTTCGTCACCTAGTCCAGTGACCGTTGATTAAACTATGAACCAAAATATGTCTAATCCGAAACTCTTCACCTCTGGATTTACAAAGGAGAGGAATCCGAAATGTGGATGATAACGAACTCATATCGGGCTCATTGAACACGGTTTCGTTGTCCACGAACGTAGAGCTTTTGCAATGGTAGGGTACTTATGTCAATTTATCGATGAAAAGTATACACACATTAAAATATCAACTATGACCCCGAAGGAGATCGTCCTAAGGTGCACCTTCAGCAACTGATGCCATGGTGAGGCAGGGACGATACAGGGTCCGCTGCAAGCAGAAAATAGTCTAACTCGGTACAGTATGAACCAAATTCCGCCATATTGTTTTCATGTCAACAACACGTTTTGAAAAAATAATTTAGCAAAATACATAGGTACTAATAATATCACATTCAAAGAGAAACGAATTTCACTTTCTAGATGTAAAGCAAAATGAAAAGGTCGTTAGAGAACTACCTCCTTTCTACTTGCCATTAACTTCGAATGATCAGTACGTACATTACCTTCGCTTCATCCCCTTTGAAGTACACGAGCGTTCATTTTGAACTTATTGCACACAGCCTACTGAATCTAATTCAGCAAACCAATAGGAAGTCAAGCACATCTTTCAAAATTAAAAAGATGTACTGAACGGTTCTTTGGGCAAACATGATAGAAAAACCACCACCGGTCAAAGCAATGGAAGTGGAAAGACGAAGTTTTGTTCCTGTGGTTGTCTTTTAAAAGCGACGTAAGAAGCCAGATACAATGACGTACACATTCAGCCGTCACCCTACAAACAACGTTCACAATAGAAGGTTAATACTTTGCATGAATATTAAGGATAAAATAGCCGGTCTCATCTCATAAGTGATCATCTACTGTACTTGTGCGGCGAGTTACGTTGGTCAAACGACAAGGTGGCTTTCACAGTGAATTAAGAACATAAACCGGCTTGGCTAAGTAGTAAGAAGCTCAGTCGTCGTACTCTGTCTGACCGAAACAGGGGCACGGTTTGGCAAATGGTTGATCTAGGAAGTAAATCTGTAAGTGACCTCTCTCACGAGATGGTGATGCGAGAAATTGAGACCAATATTGTCATGCCAACAGCAGAACTCCACAAACAGCCCACAAGGTTTACGTTTTCTTTGCTTTAGGTTACACCTTTTCCTTTTTTTGTCATTTTACGAAATACGTAACACAACACGATTTCAGTTAACCGATCAACGAAGATTCCGACGTATTTTATAAGCAAATATGCAGGTTACTGTACAGGCCTTAAGGTAAAGTTATGAAAGTAAGGTCGTTTGCAATAAATAAGTTTTCTGTATACACACTGAAAAGTTTCCTCAAATACTCTTTTCAGCAATATCTTTCAGTTTCGTGGCTTTGTATTCATTTTAATTGAGTTCCAGAACTTTTGCCATTTGAGCCTGCAATTTGAACTCAAAAGGTTTGTGTGCTTCAACGAAGAAAAAGGCTTTCTTCCTGGTTTTTGGCGCATACGGTTCGATGACGAATGCAAACCACAACATTGGAATTTTAGAGTGACCAAAGGGTACTTTCTAATTTGAATACTTACCTCAAATGGACTGATCCCGATATACTTATTGATCCATTTCAATGCTGAAAGAACTTCAAACAGTGCCACTTGACCTCATGTCCTCACGAACGTGTCACGTCTGTCGCAGGTGGAATAGGCTGAACTGGACTCCCCGCCTGGAGGAACACCTCGAGCTATCACACAGGGATATTCTTTGGACGGGGCTGAACTACAATCATCCGAATGTTGTCCATTCGTAGCCCACGGTGTCCAGGTTACTTCCGACGGAGTTGATCGATTCGTGACCGATTGCATTCGATCTGGATCAGTCAATTGCAGATAGGTAACTCCTCTCAATGAGGATGTGGTACTATCATGAGCGGGTGCAAATAATAAGGCGTGCTCAGCTTTTCGATTGGCCACATCTGTTTGAAAACTGGTCAAGTTCACCGGGCTAGACGGGGTAAACGGCACAGGGGGAACATGTGATCCCGATCCGATGTTAACTGAGGCCACGTGACTTCCAGTCTCTGAGCAAGAACATCGTGGTAGCGAGAGAAATGTTGGAATGGTGTTGTGACTATTATTATTGTTGTTACTGGTACTATTCAATTGAAGACGATTATGATCATTGCCATTAGCCCTGGTCCCCATTCGTGGTAGGCTATCATTTAATTGAGCATTCGAATAAGCGTGCAGTGTAAGCCACCAGTTAGCATCAGCCGACTCTCCCTGGTGATTTCCAACAGGCCCGTCCGATAGGCGTCCAGATCGGATGGACTTGTTCAATGTGGAACTGTTGAGCAGATCAGGACCGGGAAGCGCCTCGATCGGTTGTCTGTACGCGTGATTGGAGGATTTTGGTGGAACGTGATTATTGTTGTGCGTGTAGCTTGTCCCCTCATGTCGATTCTGGTAGCGGCGTGCGAGCATTAGTCCGATAATGCCCATCACGCATGTTAACAGTCCAACCAGACCGATTAGGAGCAAGGTGTGCAACCCAGTGGTGCATAGAAAGTTGGTGCACTGGTCTTCCTTGGCTGAAAAAAACAACAACAAATGATGTATGTGATCAAGCCACAAATAGAATAGTTGGTGCAAAACATGAATTCACATGGATAGGTCATGTTTGATCAGCGTTTCCAAGACAGCTTGATTATTTAACGCATTCTTCATAATTAATCAACTTATTTTGTGTACTGGTTGAGCACTGAATAGGAATTTAACCTTCGCTGTTGGGACTCATCAGTGGTGTGTGTATGGGTTTTGTCCTTCTCCAGGAAATTGAATGGTAAATAAACGGTTTGAGGATAGAAACTCTTACTTACGAATGGCGCTGTCAACGATCAGCCGATCTGGATAAGATTATACGGTTTCAATGTTTCAAAGGGTACAACCTGTACGCTGTCACTGGTGTGCATAGGACCCTGTGGTTTGAGCCCTGCCACCGCCACCCAACTTTGGTGATAGAGAGCTTTGCTATCGCCCGGTTCTATACCACCGCTTCACCTAGCGGGGCTTTATGTGGTTCGTTACGCCAAGTCTCAGGGCTTAAGTTACTGGTTACCACCATTGAACAGCAGGTCATTGTGACCATGGGGTCCGGCTTGTCTGCTATCCATCACTCACCGGCGTGTACTAAAAACGAACATTAGATAAAAAGAATGCAAGCAGTAGCCAGTCTTGAGTGATCAAAAGACTATTGGGTTTACCCCTTTTACTGCAATTCATTTCGTTTGTAATGTAAAAGGAGAATAAGATACTTGAATTCATGTAACATGGAAAATAGACTTATCATACCATGAGAATTCCACATTCCTAACATCCCAGTATTTTTTGTTACAAAATGCGTGAAAGTTCAGTTTGTCAACAATAAAGTTAAACATGAGAGGTCATCACACAAACACTCTCTGTGAAGAAGTACTAGCACATTAAGCAAACAAATCCAGAGCTCTCTCAGAGAAAGAAAGTAACTCTAGATCTAGTACTTCTCTATTTTGCGGATAACTCGAGGACTTTGCCTAAAAATCAAGTCTGAAGGATGAGAAATCACAATCAATACCACTGGGCTTAGAACTTGCGCGTTAGTAGCTGCATACCTAAAATTTAAAACCTCAAAACTGTGGNATCAAAGTGTTTCTGTGTATTTAGGTTTATTGTAAAGACGCACCATTGCATCCGGAAAATTGGTTACAGTTATGAAAAAATAGGTATTTTGCAAATCAGCTACATTCGGTATCTGCGACTCAGAGCATACTTGATCGGTTCATGTGATATGCTTTCGTCTAAGCGTGTCTCTATTATCCTGTCCCCTCCGTTGTGCTATGAATATGGTTTGACATAGCTTTAAAAATGCATTTCGATATTTGTTCTTTTTTGACGAGGAGTCAACCAAATAGCCACTCACATTTCGTGCGTGCCGGTTCGTGTGTCGCAGCAATCCACTGAAGTACATTCAGGTGCACTGATCGTGTGATAAATCGCATGTTTGGTGGTTGAAAGCTCGTTCTCGGAGTCACGGAATCACCTGGACGAGAACCACAAGCCACGGGCTAAGAAATGAGCGAGCGAGAGAGAAATGTGAGAACCAAATTATACAAGTTAAGTTCTTGTGGTAGAACTTAGGATTAGAAGCACCGGCCGCTTCGGAGGGTGTTGCTAGGATAATGCATAACCGAGATAAACACTTTAGGAATATCTCACTGATAATCTAGAGAATGTTGCCCGATTCCAAACCCAAGGTTCAAATCCCGACAAGGATCCATCAAGCACATCCTGATGACGTGTCTAGACAAAGACGAAGCAGCTTTCCAGCGCTGTTTGTTGGGCATCCGAAGTAGACTCCATCGGAAATGGAATAGGGTTGATCGGTGTCATAATAAACTCTCTGAGTGAAATACATCAGTGTCCTGATAATTGCATTGTCAACATTTCCGCTAAAATATACTTACATCGGACCCAGGAGATACACAGTTCATACAGCTAGTTTGGTTTAGCAATTTTTCCCCCGCTATTGCCAGTTATTGATACATACAGAAATACTAAGGCTGTTGAATCAAACGTTCCTAGCACGCGTATATCTACGTATGTGAGCGCGCACACTTCTTTCGGTTGATTGATAGATAAAGCTATAAAATTCATGATAGTTGGTCACAAGAACGAAAGTGAACGCCTCAATTCCTCTGGACATTATAATGACCATTGAAATTATGGGTAACAGGGTTTTGAAATATTGATACAATACAGGTAACGAAAGGAATCCTATATAAAATAGTCTCAATACGGAAGGAGAACAATGATAAACAATGATGACAAGAAGTAACAAAGTTAAAAAGTCATTTTAGGCCTCCTCTAATTGCGAACGTTTATTCCAAGTTTCAGACTTGGGATAACGGGGAAAAAACAGAAAGCAACTACGTTGGGTGTGTGTACGAGCGTGTGCGTGCGTGCGTGTGTGGCCTGCAAACAAGAAACCAGCACACCTGGGACGCCAATCATCGTCCATGTAAGTTTACTGAGACAAAACGGTTTACTGTTATTTCGGTTTTTCTTTCTTCAAATCTGATAGGCTTCAGCTGGATTAATAGTTTATTAATTCCAAGCAATATGTTTCAGAATATGGTGTGAGTAACCACTCCATTCAGAGTGTGCGTGTTATGGATAACTCTTTAATCTGTGAAAGGACGCGACATGAATCATGCTACACATTTCGGAAGATCAGACGCGTTTGGCTAATGTGTTTTCAACTTAGCTAGATCTGCTTGAGGCATAAATTATTGAGTGTACATATTTCAGACGAATCGATATTCAAAGAACTCAGGGGTACGGGTTCGTCATGTGTTTCTAATAAATGTCTTTTTTACTTCATGTTTATGTATTGAATATACAAGTGTACAATCAACTTTCAGGAAGGGGGCTGTGGCCATACAAAGGCTGCCTGGGGAAATTAAGAAATAGGAAAAACGGGAGGCGATGGAGTGGTTCGAACCCGGGACCTCTGGGTTAGTAAGTGGTGATCTAACCATTTGGACACCACCGCAAATCATCGGCACGAGAGAATTTACTGAAGAAAGTTTCTCATAGCTCGAACTGAAGGAAGATGTTTTTACCGGTTCACCAAAATGGGTATTAAAAATCGGCCCGCTTGACCTGTGTTTTATAACACACAATGTGAATAATAGAAAAAGGGGAAATCTCTATAGAAAAAAAACCTATCGTTAAAGGAAGAGTAGGCGTACATTCACGAAAGATTGAGTTTATTGATTCTGCATTTAAATATAATGTGAATTTGGTAGTTGGGGGAACGACGGAAAGTAGGAGGGTGTTCCACAACTTGGCAGTTCGGGGAAAAAGAAGATTGGAACAGAGAAGTATGACAACTGGGAACAGAAATCTGATAAGGATAACTAGGTGACCATGTACAGGATGGGCGCGTAAAAGTTGCAGGAAGAGCGACTGTCGAGGCAAGTTCCGAAGAACAAAAATTTAGACGTAATGAATTCCCGGTCATATGGATCAGCTTGGGTGGATTTATTGAACGGATCAAACAGAATCCAATGAATTTCCCTGCACCTGAATAACGACCGGGTTTGTTGAATCATTTAAGAACAGTTATTAAAAAAATGAATATTTGTTTTATGACAGTTGCTAAAATGAAAACGAGTAAAACCAGACAATATAACAAACAACAAAAAGTCAGCCTTTTTTAACCGACTTCTCGTGCATTTCTATTGTCTGTATTTTTTTGTCTGGTGCTTTCGTTTGTCGAACGGGACTCGGGTTAAGACTAAGTACTCAGTGATCATCTTTCCATTGATGGAAATGCCCAGTTGAAGACCAAACTGCGATACGTAAAGCGGCCACAATGGTTTTCAGTACTGTGGGCAGCATGATCAGACTGTATTCTATTTTGCCGTCTTATGTAAGTAACAATGGCTGAACTCAACGTAAAACAATGTACACCTGACGCCACAGAAGCAATATAGTGTCAAAATGATGGAAAATCAATTCAGAAGAAAATAAACTACATAGATTTGTAAAAAAACATTTTGTGAGATCATTCCTAGTTATTTGGTATTCCGGTCAGAGTTGAATGAGTCAAACTAATAAACATCCATCAACCAGCGGTTTTCGACAATCTATGTTTACTTAGTATGGCCCAAGCGAAATGAAGTGAGCGCGTTAATAATTTAGACCGGTGTTTGGGTATCACTATTCCATATAATTCCGCTCTTTAGAATCCGTTGGATAAGAAAAGTTTTGCGTGTCTAACAGTCATCTATTCCATCGAACCTCAGTAGCAGTGGCTACTCCAGAGTGGAGAAAACCATGCGGAGGTCAACAGACGATGTGAAACGAGGTATAAAGAAATGCAAAGAGCAACTGTATACAGTAGATGTCCCTCGACTTCGGGTTGGGGTTCCAGAGACTCCGTAACACTAAACATCATGG
The DNA here is from genome assembly GCA_900618425.1 of Echinostoma caproni. Lineage (NCBI taxonomy): Eukaryota > Metazoa > Platyhelminthes > Trematoda > Plagiorchiida > Echinostomatidae > Echinostoma > Echinostoma caproni. The sequence goes on along the minus strand of UZAN01039419.1, from coordinate 74,691 downwards.
CGGAAAATCGAATTTAGTGAGGATCTCATGACCAGTTCATATCAGACCGGAATGCTTGGGATAGTATGCATGTTCAGTTGAACTGTGTGCTCTGTGTTGACCACAGAGATTGGATTTCTCTCCCCGACCTTGAAAAAATAGACTATTTCTTTCCTTGTTACACATTTTCATTCACATTGTATGCCTTGTAAGTTTGGCATCGTTCATTAAAGTTTGCTTCAATGGACCCGCTGTACAACGATGACGATGATGATAACGATAATAGATAAACAGGATATTTTTGAATTACCAGACCTATTCGAGACAAGTAGATATAGTTTTATTGGAGTTTGGGCGGAAGGGTTAAAAGATGGGTAAAGACTTTGAAAGTCCAATGAGTGAAGCTTTAACAAAATGTCACGTGGAGTAAGAGAAAATTTTGCGGAATAAAGCGGCAAAATCCCCTCTGAATTATTGCTCCGAAAATTGCTTAATTATGACGTGAGAAATGAGCACATCGAGATTTAAACGTTGTACTCTAACTTTTCTCTTTGATTTGTTTACTCTCAATGATAATTTCACATCTGGAATCGTATACAGTCTCTAAATATTGCCAATGTTCATTTGAACGGATCAGCTTCCGAATATTTTGTTTTGGTCGACAATCTCATCAGTTTGATTTTGAAACCAGGTGTTAATCAGAAGGACATTTGTCCTTCTGAAGCCACTAGACCCCAGAGTTTGTGTTTTATGGTGTGTTCGAATGTACAGCAGACGAAGGAGAATGTTCATCAATTAGCGTTGTGGATCATCGATCGTGTAGCTAGCTATCAGTGGGAAGGGCTTGGACCCCCAGCCAAAGGGTTCCGGGAGGAAGAAACCATGCGTGCTGGCTGCTGATGCGATGAACACAGCGCTCCAGTGCAATTTGTTGGTCCACACACAGAACTCGATAGAAGTTATTAGGTATTATCAACTCCAAGAGAAAAAAGGACTGAAAGAGTATGTAGCAGATATAGTGAACAGCATTTGGTTCAAAGTCCGTTTGTGAATCCATATATACACGCCTGATTATTGATAAGGATAAACATACCGATATTTCAGGGAAATTTTCGTCAATTATTCAAACACAGCGTTATAAAAGCAATCACCGATGGCGTTAGCGATGATTTAGATTACCTTATGAAAATTCATCATCTAATTTGTCAACAAAATGCCTTTGAACCAACAACACCAACCCTTCTGAAGTGCACAGATGAGATAGTTGATTGATGATAGTGCTGGATAGCTTTGGTGAGGCACCACTGGGCGTGACGTGGATGTAGACAGTACCTGGGTTTGTAAGCGTCAAATCAAACCAGGCCACCAATGATAGGCGACCGACCACCAAATAGGTTGGTATGGAAGTCATAAAAAATAATATGGATGATGGCAGCGTGTGTGATGTAAAGCCGGTTCACACACACACACACACACACACACACACACACACACACCGGTTTCCGTTAAAGCCCGGATGTGTGTATGATGCTTTACTTTCTGTTTGTATGTGTTCCTTATCGTTATCTTTACGACTTGAGCAATAGCTCATTCGGACGGATGAACACAGTTAGGCCCGAACAGTATTTGTACAGTATGGACAGAAGAACAACGTCCTGTTCAAGTCAGAGTCAGTCCTTTCAAGTTCCCTAATTTCTACTCCGGATGATTGCTGACTGCTTTGAAACTGTTGTTTATCGTATGCACTTGTGTTTATGCGCGTTTGATCAAAATGGTTTATGACTCGGAGGGAATTACATACCTACCTACGGTTGTAGGTGATCAGAAGCCACAAAATCACCGGATTTTCATCAAATTACCGAAAATGCCTTAGGTTGAACTGAAGACCAGACGCTTAGTCATAAGACTATTGGCGACCAGATATCATAAACATATGATTAGTTTGTGGATAATTATCTATGATTCGGAGACCTTGCGTTTATTGCCATAGGTTAGATCTATGAGTCATTTTTGTACGGGATTATTTTCTCCCATCACGCGGCTAAGCATATACCAAACAGCAGAGATGTTCGGTTTATGGGACAGTTGAAAGACTTGGAATGACCAAGTGACCAACTTTTAGGACCACAAACTGGACACTTGGTCAAAATTGATCGAGGAAGCTTGTTAAAAACCTTTTGTTAATATAAAGCTCACGTCAATACAGTAAGGCATGGATGCGAATCCCGAATAACGCCATATGTATAGACATTTATCAGCTCATAAAATCAACCATGGTCTTGTGAAGCCTTCTGGTCGAGGTTCGGCTTTATAAAAGCTCATCAATAGCGCATATCGACCCACCCGGCCGTCCGGGATTTGTTCTTTAGCTCATTTAAATGTAAGATGCATGTGTCTCAGCAGTGAACCAAATATTGGGGCTGGCCTTATTCACTCATTTGAGTATACGCAGATATTGCCCTCAAAGGCAGTCAATCATCTGATTGTATATTCTCCAAAGGAAATGCTCAGAGACTTATCACGGTTTATCTTAATTTCCAATTTGACACATACTTGCGTGTGAGTAGAAATGTTAAACAAATATCGTCCATTGCATGAATCGGGGAAGGTATTTACCTTCCCCGTTCAAACAAGCCATGGACGAGCTTGTCGCAACTAAACCACGGTAGATACATCGGCTCTGCTCTGACCACCGACGTGAAGGAACTTCCGTCCGGCCCGGTTATCACTTGAGCGAGTGGTTGGGAAGGGCAATGGTCAGATCACGTGACTAGCCCTAACTGCCTTAGAGGTTGTGTGTTCCAACGTGAACACTGTAGTCTGGTCTTCACTTTTGTTTTGTATCATAATGCAGCCTGTTTTTTGACCGCACCAACCTTTCTGTTCAACAGCACGGAAGTAAACGGTTGTAAATGAAATAGTAAAGTTTAGATGGTTAGAGTTCTAATATGCCCATTGAGGGGAACTAACAGTGGACTAAGTTAAACGATGGTTTCACTCTACAAACAGTTCTCTCTCTGTGAAAGAAATTAAACGTTACCGTCAAGAATAATTGTTTGGAGCGGTGAATTATGGCTTTCTAGCTTCTGCGGGCTATTTTACCTTGGTAAATGTGCCGGATCTACATGGAAATGCAGTCGGTGATTTTTGTATACAACCAGTTAGTTATTCCTCGAATAAGAGCCCTTTACCTAACGTGATTTACTTTGCTCTGTTTATTGACAATAATAGTAAATAAAGCACTGTGATTCAATGAGATTATAGTGGTTATTCAAAAGATAAACAAGCTGTGGCAAGACTTATCACATCTTAATTCAAATTGGTCTGTGAGTTTGGTCATAATAATTCCGTCCCAAAGCTAGGAGACATTTTAGCGCTTCAAATCAATCATTTTACGACAGTATAATTCTTCTCCATCCGTTTGTCGTTCAGGACGGTTGATCAAAAACCAGAAATTTACCTATTGCTGACAATGTTAACTAACGTGCAATGAGATCATTCCGAGGATTGTAGGAAAAGGCTTTTCTGACCAAAATAATCATTTTTTTCTATGGTATTACATCCCATACACATGTACTTGCAGAAGTCAACCATCATATCTGATATCACCAGATGATGCGAAAAGGACATTGTAAATTTATAACTTTCGTCCATATGGGAATATGTTGGCAAAAATTCACGTCATCAATGGCTGTAACAATCTGAGCACACTGAGGTTAACGGTTTGCACTCACTACCACATGCGCAAATTCCTATTTATTCGGATTGCAATGGTATCGGTGTACATCAGATGATAAACTCACTACTGATACCTATCTAATGTTGTGAGGGTAAGAGACGATAGAAAAACCGCCTAAGATGTTCTGAGTTCACCAAGGTTGTGGATTCAATTTAAAACATACAGTAGCACATATTTTTGATTATGAACAAAACGGCTGTGATAAATAAATTACAATTTAGCGCAAAAATGCAACATATTTGGTTTTCTTCACTGTTCACTGTTATAATTCCCTTTCGAATTCCTGATTATTCAAGCAGCTTTTCATGGTAATTAAAGTGGTCAATTGAGTGGCTCGTGAATGGTGGAGAACTAAGGCGAAGTAGTGGACGGTGGAACTGGAACACACAATCTTGGGAGCGATGATGGTGAAGGACACTGCTTTAAGACCCCCATTAACTGCTCTTCGTGGAAGATAAAGATTATTCACAAACACATATTAGGTGTATTGCACCAATGATTCCAGTCACGTGACACGTACTTTATTTTGAAAATCAAAATGTGTGAAACTGCTGTGGCAAAATTACATTCGGTTGCAATGTGGCAATTGTCGTATAGAATAACTAGGTTCAGATTTGGTAGTCTGATATGCTTACAACAGTTTGTAATACTGTTGGCTTGTTAGAAATTAAAAATGCAGCACTTTAACAATTGGCCCATCCAGTAGTTTCTCTGGTGAAACTCTGTGTCAGTAATTACTCATTTTGATTCACAGTATCGATTGGTTCTCGGATGAATTTGGTGTTTTTTCAATTAATTATCATTTCGGCTCCACACTGTGCAAATATCTTCCCCTCTCCTCCCTTATCAGACCGTTGCATTCTAACATTTAATGTGAGTTCACTCAAACTCCCCGTGCTCTCCCACAAACACCTACTACCTTTATTCAGTTGGTCACTAATTTAGTCCACTTAACCCCGGCTGATATACTTGTGAATGCCGGTAAATGTGATTCTCAAAATACATAATATGAAAATCTGTCCTTCCACCCACCCACACTGCGTTAGTAGTTCGTTCTTTTCCTTTTACCAGTATAATTCATGTTTGTTTTCCTTTCGTGAAGGTGCTAAATTGCTTTTAATTGCTTATAGTACCTTGATTCCGAATAAAGAATAGCTCCTTTACAATCAGTTGTTGTTGTAACATGCGTTTGTTTTAGAAAGAGTGAAATAAAAAGAAATATCTGAATAATTAAGGGAATGATTGTAGTTCCAACAGGTTTTAATAAACGAAAAATAGCCTGAGGGATCTTGTTAAGTTTGCTTTGCCCTTTTTTGGGTAGTCCCGCTAGGATTGTGGATGTCTCCAAGGTGAACCTTGTTATCTCAGCCTGTTTGATCAACTTTCTTGTCTTGCCAATAAAAACATTGCAAACATCCTCTATCAAGGTTTGTAGTGCTGAGAACCGTGATAATTTTTCACCTTGCAATCGTTCTTGATCACTCCAATCCTGATTCAGGTGAGCAAAACTACTAGTTGCCCTTTAATTCACTCACAATTAACCAGAGCAATATGGATTAAAAGGTTGTGTTAAATTTCATTCCATCTTATATCTCTCCTTTTTCCAGAGAACAATATGAGAGGTAATTAGTTACCTGTTACCTATCCTTGACAGTTTTTCCGCGATCCATTGGTGTAACTACGAATATATTGAATGATTTTATTATTTTCAAGCATTTTACAGTTTGAGAGAATAGTTAGACAGAATCAGCTTCCTGGAAAAATCGAAAATCCCCTTGGTCGGCCATTCTCACGTGATCCAAGTTGGAGCATGAAATAAATAAGTAACATATAAGTATATTATTATTTGACACACGTATGCTTTGACGAGAATCACGTGCTAAAACTTTGTTTTACTGTAATTAATTGCTATTGTCCTTTCACCCCGTCATCCAAAGAATTAATGATTTTTTCGTTATGCACCCTATACGATTCAACTGAAGTATTACATCATCGTTACTATAGACTTGCTTTGTCCTGCTGATTACCTTACAACAGGGGGGCAATTCGTATACCTATACGGGATGAAATATAGCACGTGAGGACAAAAGTATTGTTCTTGGATGTTTTGAATTATTGAGTTTCATCAAAAACCTTAAGGAATGTCAGCCCCCGTTTATAGCCCTGACATTATTTATTATTCTCGTTTAAATATCTCCAAATTATGTGATTTTGAGAGACAAATAATAAATTTCTCCGGAATATTGCATCTGCGAATAGGTTGGCTAGACATATTGAAGAGTATGTGTAGAAGGAAACGGTAAAAACCCTACACGTGACTCTCGTCTATGCGGGTTTCACAGGTTATCCAAATTGTATCCGTCTATTCCCAACGCCAGCTGTTTATGGTAGGAATTCAACGTTCCCGAGGCTTACCTCAGACCCTGTTTGATCATTGAAATTGCATGACAGACATAGGGATACCTAATTTGTGTTTATGCTAAATACAGACAAATTTGTTCGATACTTTTGTCAGACTTAATAGCTTATAAGTTGCTTGAAAACAATGTCGCGCTCTCTCTCTCTCTCTCACTCCATCAAGCATGAGTTCTTCGAAGCCTTGCTGGAACCATTTGTGCAAAGGTGTTACTACTGAAACGCTTCACTGAAGTTGATAGAAGGTTGCTGTTATATTCTGATAAAACAGCTCATCGATCGCCTTGAAGACGAGCCAGGAGTTGATAACTTAGAGCAAACGTTTTTACTGAAGGAAAGTATCAACATCGGGGTTTTTTGAGGCCTCTATCATCACTGCTATTGTATATTATTTGTGTGCTGAAATACGGTCACTGTCATCAAGATTCGTTGATGTGATAGATATGGTTGCTGCACACTTTATTTGAAGATTTCCAGTTAACAACTGAATACTTTTCTTTGAGGACAGAATCGAAAAAAATCGGATAAAGTGGATATGGTCAAATTCGTAGTGGGTTGGTTGGGATAGCGGCGTTAGAAAGGAAAGACCGGATGAGCACTTCGTAAACCGTAACGAGAGCCAATCTGGAGTTCACTAGTTCACGAACGTCTCATTCAGTCGATAAATTGATAAAACGCCGGCATGTTAATCTATTATTTCGATTACTTTGCAACACATATAGACTCCCAACTGGTTGGATGTTTGATGACACATGAAAACAAAAGCTGGAAACGGTTATTTTGATTGGAAGTCTTCAGTTTGACAAAAGAAAAGAAAGGCTAAAGACGCCCAATGAATTCTCCAACCTGGATTGGATTCGTTATATAGAGTCCCAGAAAAAGCGGTTGCTTACGTTTTAGCGGAACAAATTTCTGCCTTGCTCGGTGTTATTAATTCAGTTCAACCATTCCCATTAGTTCTTTGCAACTAGCGTAAATAGAACATAAAATACAAATCGCTTGGTATAATTTTCTTAGGTGTAATCCGTGGTGGCAGGTGCCTGCTGAGAAGTTGTGTATCAAGAAGTTGTTTATCATCCGGTGAGGTTTGTCAAATCGAATCGAAGTTGCTGCCGAAAACGAATTTGTATTTTTGATGTCAGTGACCATTTTCAATAGCTCAAAAGGCACATATTGTAAGAGAAGCATTTTCTCATGCTCGAAGTCGATTCATCGTGGGTTCAGTTTATGCGCATTGTCACCGGTTTTTAACAGGTAGAAACACAGCACCACAATGTTTCCAATGGTTCCCCCTTTGGGGAGAAGACTACATTGACTTTGCGCAATACAAATCAAGTGTAATGATGCAATTACAAATCAATAAACGCAGGAAATTTCTGCCAAAACTGTGAAACACCAATCTAATGAGCACAGCTGATATTTGTTTGCTAAAGCCCATAGAATATTGTTTCCTGGAATCTTTCCTTCAAAAATTTCATCTTCTTTTAATGATAAATGAACGTTAACTTATCGATTATTGTCGTGGCCCAAAGGCTTACTATAGTCCGAAAAAGGTTAATGAATGAACATATTTGCTTCACGTAATACACGCAAGTATGTCCGCGCAATACAAAACGAAATACCAAACCAAATACCATGAAGCTCCTTAGTTCTATTTTGCTCCCCCGAATGAAACTTTACATTCTGTAAAACAAAGTATTGAAAACGCCCGGCTTATTCTCGATACCATTAATTAGAAAGAAACTGAATTAAAACCGTAGAAAAACAAAAGACTTACTGGGTCTCACCACACTGTGGAGTTTTATTCTCTGTGTCGAGAAGAAGTGAGTTGCATTATAGCGTGTCATGCAAGCGTAGTTGACGGACTCACACTACATGGCGAACAAATAAGTGAGATTGGGCGACCACAGGCTAGTGTGATATATGGCTGAGAGTTGATTGAAGCTTCCTTATTTGTTCCCTGTATGAAACAAATTAGCGAGATTAGGGAGGAGGGTAACTACCAACTGACCTTGCGACAATCCCAGTCTTTGGGGCTAAGCTACCGATCACACGATACCATAACTCTGTTCAACAAAAACGATGAATGTCCGCACACACATTCCACACACTAGAGGAAGCTTTTCGTTACAATCTTTAATTATTCATTAGTGCGTTCAATAATCGATAAAACTAATTTGCTCAGGCCCAGTTCTTACATCGTATCCACAAAGTTAGTGTCGCATGCATTTCTTTGAAAATATATGAATGGTTTCAGTAAATTTTGATCAAAGTATGTAATTTGTGTATGTTTGCTAATCCGGTAAACATTTTGGTCAATCCAAAAAACTCAGCTGTCTGCTATTTGCAGACAATCAATGTGAATTTGCTACCGTTACGTTCTTTGGGAATCGGGGAAAGCACCCGAACGAAATGGTGAGGCTTTCTGGTTTTTGTTTTTGTGGTAGTGAGAACGACTTCATCAATTGCCCAAGATTGAAATAAGAAATATGCTGGATGCTGAACCGAGATGCAGTTTCAGGGTAAATCGAAGCTGTTTGTCTGTGACATGTGCGTGTGTGCGCATAATGGATTCAACTTGAAATTAAACTGATCATCGAAACAAATCACTAACGCTAACGCTTTGGAAAGTAGACATTCTTAGTCCTTCTGTTTCAAGCATTCCCATCAGCCTGTCAGGCTGGGATTAGGACAGAGAATGATGAATGGAAAGATTGTGAGAAATTTCTCGAACCACCCTCTAACTTCATCATAAGAGAGTTAACCTCGTGAGCAGTAGTGAAAAGAACAAAAATTATTGAAAACTTTCCCCCTCATTGAGATTTTTGTCACTCGGTTTCCACTTCTCGGCAGTGATGGATGGAACGTTAACAAAATACTGTTTGGCGCGGGATCTTTTGACAAGAACCGGGGAGTTTTGTCTAACACATAGATAGCCAGTTTTCGAACGAGAGCGAGAAAAATCAATTGAATGCGCTATAATCGATCAAGAGGCAAATGTCCTGTTTAAATTATTTGTAATGAATAAGACCTATTCAGTTTCACAGAATCCACGGAAGACATTTGGAGCTATAGTTTGAGACGATGTCTACAGAATAAAATTCTCGTAACTATGGTTCGGCCCACATTTTAATAGGATCTGTAGTTGGATAGGCTTTGATCGTTACTTAGTTATATAATAATAGTTAACGATGCTGGGGCAGCTGTTTTCGCCTGTTTGGGAATCGTTAGCAGTGCGTATTTTTTGTGTCCCTGTTAGGACTTGAACCTCAAACATTTGTGTCAGAACTTTGAACTCCTTAAACCTGAGCTACACAGACTACGGTCATCACCTTGTAGGAATGGCTCAATCAACTTGGATGGTGAATGTTCGAATTAACTCGTCAGGGTTTTCACAGGCAACGCATTTAAATGCTTTCAGCTAATGGAGAATTAACAATCTCCCAAGGATTGAAACCCTCATATATGATCATAAACAGTACCTGGTGCCTGTAAAAAGCGGATTGAGCTAATCCAAACATTCACCGTCTAAATTGATTGAGCGATTCGCATAAGGTGATGGCCGAAGTCCGCATTGCTCAGGGGTAAGGGTTTGAAGCCCCACCCCGAAGGTTCGCAGTTCGAGTCCTGACAGGGACACAAAAGTACACACTGCTGGTGAAACCCTAACAGAACGAAACAGCTGTCAAGTGCTCTTTGGTGGTTATCACAAACATCTCCAACGCTTTTAAGTTAACAATGTGCAAAAATACACAATACATATAAAAGACTAGAAATTTGTGAATTGGAAGCCTTTCTATTCGGATAACTTGCTATCTTGTGGTCCTTCTCAAACCTCAACAACTCCAATCATTCGACTTTGGTTGGGGTTTATGAGGTCCAATATTCCAAACTCCAAGGGGATGGATGCTAGACGGTAGGACTAAAAACATTTTGTTTTCTGCTTTTTCGCATTACAAAAAATCTACAGTTTGAAACGACTCATCTCCAACAGACAATTGATATCGTAACCGCTCGCATTTTACAGCCGATTTCGGTGGCTTCTCCTTTATCACAAAAAATTACCGGGAAAATAAATCGGTAGTGGACACTTATCTGTGGATACTTTGTGGATACTTGTGTTGATCGTCAAGGAGCGCACTGAACAACTGTTTCGATTTTGTTCAGACTGGTCAGAGGTGCTTACTTGTTAGTTCCTTGTCCGGACGGGAACAGTGGTCAGTTCAGTTTCCAGTTGAAACCCTATCTGGGCTGCTCGGTTGGAAGTCAACACCCAGAGCTTATTACTCAGTAAGTTAGGAAAATTTAGTTTGATTTAGTTGATTGGATTTTCCAACAAAGGAAAGCAGTCAAAAAACGCGAGAAAAACAAAATCCACTCATAAGACCACTAGCGGCGTTGGGTGCCTGTAAACAATGCAGTGGGCTCAACCAAGCACGATACTCTAAGCATCGGATAGTACCATATTGATCCAGACGTGTTGGCAGCATTCGAACCCCGTATGCCTGGTAAAAATCAAACCGTGAGACAAATTGCTGAGAGTTGATACATGTGCTGTACAGGTTAATATCTGTACACAACCGAGCTTGGCAGGTATCAGAGTTGAGGACAAACAGTTTTCGTGAATTTAATACATTTGTTCAGTCTGTGGACTACCAACTATGCGCATTTCCATGAATCAGGACGCACTTACTGTGTGTGGGAAGCTGACTCCAGTTCTGGAATCCCTAGGATCAAAAATAAAATACGTCACTCTTGAAAGGGGCTCTCGAGTTGGAACAGAAACTGAAGTAATGTACACAGAAACGCGAGCAACACTCGATTGTGTAAATGACTAAGCGTCTGGTCAGCCAAAACTGAGTTCTCTTCACTCTTTCCGCGACAATCTGATTGAATGAACACGCTTCTGCCTGCGGGGGTAATTTCCAAAACAAATGTTCCCCTCCTCCAAACCTGGAGTTGAAAAAAAAGAATACACCTCAACCTACCCAACAGCACCAAGCTCGTTCGATGCACAATCGGATGACACAGCGGAACCGCAATCGATGAACCTTGTATTCCACCGGACGAAGATGGCCCGATTTGGCGTGGACTCGAAATTTCGATTGACCGTTTAAATGGAAGTCGGACACATCTGTGTGCGCATCCGGCGAGAGGAAAGCGGACCGTTTGAGTGATTGTGTGCTCGGATGTGAGAAACCTTTTGGACAACCGTCTGGAGGAAGGCAGAATACTTGGGACGAAGCATCGTGTGACACGGGGAACAGCTCGGTCTCAAATCGTGTCGGGGATTCCAAAAGACCTGCTAAAGCGCTCGGACGTGTTTCGGGTACTGTGGAGCCCAACCGACCCGTCATAACACGAGCTGGACATCTGAGTGCATTTGTGAACGGGTGATTGCAGAGTATCGGTTAGAGGAATTAAAAGATCACCCGGTAAACACTTTTGCAACAATCCTAAGAAGTCATGCACTGCATTGTGAAACTTCAGTAACAATGAGAAACATTTGACCGAGAGTACTTCGTGAAACGCGAACGCATGCAAAAGAACGAGCTTAATTCTGAATAATGAATTCTGCCTACGATAACATTAGAGTCGATAATGACTTCTGTTAGTAAATGGCGTCCATGTTTAAGTACAGACCAAATAATCTGAAGAAATTGTTTTTCGCCAAAAGTGTCCGGCATGTGGTATTCCTCGAAAAATTAGAGATATAATACATAGTGCAAGCTTTGTCCGAGTATCTTGAGTTGCAAATGCCAACCGGTTTTCGAAAATTCTCAGATAAGCCTACAAATAGCTAACACAGTGTCTTGGACGATAAAGTTACCAGGATGACGTTTTGATAAACTGTTATGAGTTTGCCAATTACTAACTGTTATTATATATACATATACAGTTATACAGTTACTAAACTGCATACAATTCAGTTTTGCTTGAATCCTATTCGACTTTGTCCATCCATAGTCATTTATTGTGATTTCATGGCTTATTGTACGCAAAACGTATTGTGCACACACGTCCATTGACCAGAAACCAAGGCCAAATGATTTGAACATTCAAATCGATAAAGGATATGCTTAGGCGATACATAAAATGTTTTCCTTCTCACAGCCGTCTGCTTTAGTTTTACCCCTCGTCCGGAGCGACTAAGTCATTCACTAAGCATATCTTATTGAGTGAATAATGCGCGAGAATTATTGCTGAGCTATGTTATTTTTATTTGTGTCTATTTTTTTCTGAGCATCACTGAGAGGAAATAAACTAGTGTTATTCTGAATTTGCCCTGCATCAACTGCACTATCCATTCTTATGGGTTTCTTTTGACCTACATGTGTGGTCCAAAAGGGTACAGTCTGTTTCGATCGATGCGTTTGTAATACTCATCATAGCCAACCGGGGTTGAAATAAATCGATGAAGAAGCTCAGTTCATTGCTATTCAGTTTGCTTTGTCTTCAAGGAATTGATCTTCTGGTAGCTCATGTCAGAGATTCAGGTTAATTTTTAATCATTGGTATCACCTGTGGGTCTCTTGACATTTCGAAACCTTGAATCATAGTTCAACTTGGGTTTAGATGGTTGGGTGCCCAGAAGGGCATAGCATAGTCCGAAAATGACCGATATCTTCTAATATATTATTTGCTTGCCAATTTTTTACTGAGGAGAATGTTTTCAATGGTACTACCAAATAAAAGGTTCTTTAATGCAATCGATAGTTTGACTTTAAAAGTGCAGCGAAGGATAGAGATCACGTGACTTAAAAAAAATCGTGAGTTTGAACAAGGTTCTTTCCCGAAAAATCAGTCGGAAAATAACTAAACATCTGTCACACATCCAATTATGTTTTGACCCTGAAGGTCACTGTACCATGTCAATGCTAGTGGCTCAAGCCAATCGTTCTGAACAGAGAGAGAGAGTTGGGCTTACCCTTTGATTACCATTGGATATTCTTGAGACTCCACACTGTCCTGATCGTCTACTGGAGCTTGGGAGGCGTAACACGCTTCCATATGAAGTGCATGATATTTGGCTGGTGATAGAGAAAGAATACAAACTTCGTAATGTGAAGTTGTCAAAGTTTGTAGCTTGTATTGGACAAATGAGGATTATACGAAATGCAATCGCTATGTTTATCTGCGTATCGTATGAAAACCATCAGCAACAGTAGCCCTCCGAGAAGCAGTGTTCTTCAGTAAGTGCGAAAAAGAAGAACAATTGGTATTCAATTTTCCTTTGTGTGTATTTTGTGGTAGTCAAAATGAAATCAACCATTGTGGGGTAAATATAGAAACTCCTCGAAACTATAGCAATTCAATGGCCAATTTGTTTATTCACTTAACCTGGTCAAGCGTTCCATTGAAGCCCTGGATTCCGCCTCGACGGATAAGGTTGTACAGGTGTGTTTCATATCAGGTATTGGATTGCGTAATTTACATTTTACAGATATGTTATGTACGCTGAGTTCAATAATGAAAGGTAGTAAAATGACTATTTCATTCCAATTATGATTAAACTTAACACTGGATTGATACCATTTAAACAAAACTGAAGTGAACACAAGATTGCACTTGGCAGAGGAAACGAGTTCAACACTAATCATCTAAACAAAGGTGGTTTAAAATCATATGAGACAAGTGATTTAACAGTCTTATTGAACCAGCTTCTCCGGAGGTGATGAGATTCCCGTTTGAAGTAAAGTATTAGGTAATCTTATCGTACTGTCATGAAATACACAAGACAACGTTTCAATCAATTAATTTTCGACTGCAGGTGAAATGAACCATGCGTAAGCAGTGGGTCCTATTTGCATAAATGGGTTATGCCATTGCTATCAGCGTCCTTTGTGCCCTAGGGTACGAGGTTCGAACGCTGCAACAGTCACATAGCTTTGGTGGTGGGCAGCTTTATTGTCCACCTTATCAATACCACACCTAACGTAGAGAGGTCCAGTGTGATTCGTCACTTCAAATCCAGGGGATGAGGTTATGGGTTTCCCTGGATACACAGTAGGCTCTGCAGGGCTGGTTATTACTCTCAGGGAGATCACTTATTCCTGGCCGGTTTTGAGGAGAAAATGTTTTATTAAGACTATTATCTTCCCATTTGCGATCTGCGTAAACGTTTCGGATGCTTTTGTAGTTCCGCCGCGATGCAAGCTGCCAACTCCCTGTTTGGGAGACTAAAACCTCAGCTCCACGAATGACATTCAGCGACAAAGTGTTGTACGTAGACCGTAGACTTCCAGCGCAAAGGTTTCGTTCCTTAACCCAGTGGTGTGCTTTTGAAATCTCGACAAAAAAAAGGATCACGAATAGCATTGCTGATATGTCTCAGTTAGGGTTAAACATCTGTCTATTGCTCTAAGTTGGCAATCACAGAAAAATGCCTCTATTGCATCAGTTATCGAAAAATTTTGCTTGCATAAATAGAATGATGCAGTGTAGATCGTGGTACAATGTATATGCCATTTATCCGAGAATAAGCTTTAATAAAGATGATAAAGAAGTATGAAAAACGCGAAGTGAAGTATTTTCATGAAAAAATTTCAATTCGATTCACAAATTGTAGTTTTCGTTGCACAAATTGTGTCCCTATACGAGCGATTCTTTTGTGACGCAACTATTGAAGCATATCACCAAGTCAGGGCCACAAGATTTGTGACTGGAAACTTATTGAGACCCAAGGTGAATAGTGTGGCATTGAGTTGAGTTAGTAGAATTAAAGAGTTTATGGAGAATTATGTTTTGAACAGGTCATCCCAAAAGGGCACCTGATAAAACTATTCAGATGGATGCGTAGCTTTGCTCGCTCGCCCGGTTTGTGTTCTACCTGCTAACATAGCCAACAAAAGACCGGAAAGGTTTATGGCACAAATAGAGCATAAAAGTCACATCTTCAGACAGCGCGCCCGACTCATTCCATTAGGTTTAGCCCTCCGGCATTCTGTCTTTCATGTTTTATCGATCCTGTGGGAGTTGAGATCAGAGACGTACAACCACAGACAAATTTCTGACTGTTTAGGGTCTTTTGTTTTATTGTAAGACAAAACTATTTACCGCTTGCTCATTTCGTCCTCATACATATTGCGATCAAGCTCCGTGCTGTACAAAGTATGTTGTGATGTGTGGCTTGAGGGTCGTGCAATAGCTTTTTACTTCTACAGAGAACACTGGCGGGTTAGCGAAAATGGAAACGGTCAAACATTGAAATATGTTTGCCTTCGTTCCCGAGTCATCATTTGGCGAGGCAAACGGATCTACTTTTCATTCAGCAGTAAAAGCATCATTTATCGTTCATCCAAATCCAAGCCAACCAGCCGTTTAAATTTAAGAACAGTCAGGCATTTCTGTCTTGCAGCATGATAATGAACTGCACAGAGACATAGGATAGGTGTATCACCCACCCTTGGGATATTAGATCTTCACGCATAAAGCTTTTCTTGACTTGACTTGACTGACTCTGAAATTTATTTGAACTTGTTATTCTCCATCATGTATACAGTTCACACGCATGTCACCACGGTGATAGGGTATGTGTCGATGCTCAAACCGTGGAACACGGCTTGAAAGGCGTTCTAAATCGAGCTGAGAGTAATTAAGATCTCTGATTTTGACAGAACTGCATGCAATATGCGACTTGGCCGGACCAGATTTGTGGTCTGTGGCTATAGAGGAAATCCGTCCAGACGATAGAAGTGCATGAACTCATGGGTTACATCTGTCTCTATCTGTACTAATCCTCATCATGCTCCACCCTCATCTACAGCCCGCTTTTTTCTCGGATCGATTTCATCATACCAAATGATATGAATAGGTAGTCATTTTTATGAATATACTGTTCTTCCTTGCGTCTTCTATGAAGCATTTGAGTTTCGCTGCACATATGATTCGAAGGACAATGATACTAGGCAGAAGGAACGTGTCCAATGAAAGGTCGTACATAACTAGCGATGCCGAAACCGAGATAACAAGGGTTGAAACTAATCTACTTCAAACCTGCACCAAAAGCGTTCTAAAAGGACGCTTGTCATTTCCTTCATTGAAAAACCGCGCTGAAAAAGAATTTGTTCGTGGCTGGGAATGCGCGTTTTTGAATCAGAGATAAACCTTAGTGGACCATTTGTTATGACTCTGTATTTACTCATTAAAACAAAACACTACATAAGCAAAACGCGTGTACGCAATGATCTCCGTGAATAAGAGTATATCAATGAGAGAGAAGGTACTCGAACGAAAACAAAAACTTCAAAAGTGCGAATCAAATGCAATCGTGGTGCGGTTAAACCGGATAATTAAGTAGACGAGGGATCAATGGTGAAATTAAAATGTGCAATAAGGGGTTAAAACAACACCACAACAATCGCGATCCGGATAGTCATGTACGTGAAAAGTATCAACTCACCAGCTCGATCATTTAGTTGGGCTCGAAGACGAACAGGTGTATACTCAAACGCGGTTTCCAGCGTTTGACCAGTCTGATTCACCAGATCTAGTGAAACATCCACTTTGGACCAGATAGCGCCACTTCCATGGTATTCACTTTCCCAGACACTGTATCCCGTGGTGAATTTGAAAACGGAACCAAATGAAAATGAAATAGATGAGGTCCCCACTCTCTGCAGGTGACACGGATGTGATTCGGTGTGATAATTGACCGATTGAAGAGCAGATGAATAGATGTTTGGTTAATGTGATACTGTCTGTGTGATAATCACGAAAATGAGAAATGAAGTCAACAGGAATATGGGCGGTATTAATCCACCAAAGGAGCATTGACGAGAGCTGTTCATCTCTTATAGAATGGAGCTCAGCAAACGCACCATAAATGCTACTCTGTATTAGATATTCATACCATGTGAATAAAGCACACTATGTTGAGAACTTGACAAAACAAAAAGTTACACGACGAAAAAGTGTGCTCCTAACGGAAATCCGAGAATTTGAAGTGTCACTCACTTCAGTGCCTAAAACAGTGTGCTCAGTGCAAGTGGAACCACAGGAGTTTCAGACGTGAGATGAGGTTTTATACCAGATGCATCCAACACAGGCAAAATGGTGACAGGGAATAATAACTTTTTGTCAACCATGATGGGTTTGTTCAAGATGTATCGCTGCAATTCCATTCACTGCAGTATCACTTTACTTAAGCGTAAGAGGTACTTTGGTTTTCAGTTACCTTAGTTTCCTAAATATCCGACCATACCAAATAAAGCCCTGGAGAACATCTAAACAGTCACCAAATGTGAAATAGGCCAGCGATAACATGTAAAATGTCTTATGAATATATCTACAGTTAACCCACTGGTGCGAATTGAAAATTCTCCCCGTTATGGAACGACAGGATTGAACTCAGCCACATGATCCGACAGTAATGTGTTCGGAAAGGTTTGTGTCTATTATTTAGATATTGGTGCAGCTAGTGGACTGCATTCTTACATTGATTCGAAACGGGTACCAGACAGATGCGTTACAGATCGATTATGATTAGCCAGTCAAGATACGATCAAGAAGATAAATTTTTTTCAGGAAGATCAGAGAAATTTGCATTTTTACTTTTGTTTGAAGATTGTATGACGTTTCTAGGGCAGTACGAAATCCGTTCGGATTTGTTTCTATGTGCATGAAAATGATCTT
The DNA here is from genome assembly GCA_900618425.1 of Echinostoma caproni. Lineage (NCBI taxonomy): Eukaryota > Metazoa > Platyhelminthes > Trematoda > Plagiorchiida > Echinostomatidae > Echinostoma > Echinostoma caproni. The sequence continues at coordinate 56,924 of UZAN01039419.1, read as the reverse complement.
AACCTGTGAAAGTTAACCGCTCCGAATTTTCCCAAAGGTTTACCTTAGTGCTCCGGACTAATTAACTCTGAACACCTGGATGAACTCATATGTGTGACTAGCTTTGCAAGTGGCCTATTTTAGATGTTAAGATGCATATGGTCTGTGACGTTTCAACACATCTGGAAATGTATTCCCAGGTTCCAGTATCCAATTATCACCTGATTCGGTCTAGAAAGTTGCAACCGCAGGTAAATTCAAACACTCAATCATGTTTTTCTGGATATCAAGGTAATACATCCTGTCTCACAGTGCATGGCACCTCTGAAAAGTGACCTTGGCAGAAATCGAAAGACAAAATTGATGTGTACCTTCTCTTCAAGTTTATCAAATCAACTTATTTCTATTATTAGGTTATACAAGAAAGCTTTTAGAAGGGGATAAGCGGTCAAACATGAGTAGATGTGTGGATTTTAGAAATCTAAAACGACAGGCAGTAATGATGGAGTTCGCAAGCACTACCTCCTGGGTGATTTCATGATGATGATAATGCTGACGATAATATACACCACCGTTGGTGTAATCGTCAAGCTGTGGGAACGTTCCACTTAGCAAGATGTGGGCACGCGTTTGCATCCCAGGTTCAACATAGCGAGTTGATTCATCCATTTAATGGCAGTTAATTTGGCACGTTCCCTGATGATTTCTTCTGGGGTTTGCGTAGTTTGCACTTTGAATGAATCTGGCTGCTAATCGAGATACTTAAGTCAATTCTAGAGGTTTAAAGCGACGGACCAGTGACGGGCTAATCCGTTACTTTGTCACACGCAAACATTCTTTTTGTGACAAGCAGTTGATTTTTGTGTGGGTAGATCAAGTTTTCCAATAAGTACTTTCACTATGGTTCTTTTTCAGTGTTTGGATGTTCGTTAGGAAGTGAAAATACTAATCAGATGGATGCGCACCTCGATAGCATTCATTAATACTAGCATAACTGTTACCCACGTTCAAAAATTCGATAGTCTGTGCAAAGATCGATACGCTCCATTATCAATCGCTTTTACGATTCATTTTAGGTAGATACTAAAAGTAATGAGTACCATTTAAAAGAGCAAAATCGTGCGTATATTTCTCGACGAGTTGATCTAGGTTATCCCCGCGTGGTTAGTTTCCGTTGACATATTCATATATCTCTGAGTTTAATGTGGTCAGTACACATGAATTATCAAGATATGCGGAGTTTTAGTCAACAGAAAACGAAATGATTACGCCCAACTTCGAGAAACAACAGCAAACAATTACGTCTGTTTCTAAAGGAACCAAGGGAGATAAAATGAGCCAGCCCGCATAACACTCCAGCATGAATCTGCTGCAAAATGTAGCAAAAACAAAAATGTGAAAATAACTGAAACGCAGTACGACAAATGTTGTGTAGCCCCTTAACGGATTCAAAACGGTCTTGACTTGATGCAAAATTAAAATCAGTGATACAATTATTTATTTGGCACGCAACCCACCCCACTCCGGCCCTCGCACCGAATTCCCATCAGAAAATCCACCTTCTGATCTGATTACTAACAAATGTATATTTAGTCTGATTGGAGAAATTCCAGACATTGAACAGAACTATCCAACCTTACGAAACAAGGTTGTCCATCGAAAAACGCGTACGCACGCACACGCTTGCACGCACATCCGCACGGGTGCGCTCTAGTCGATCCACAGGTGATATGCAATTTGTCCGGCTAAATTTTCTCCCATGGAGCTAATAAACCTCATTTTGTTAATTCGATTTTCCTGAGTGGTCATGATTACCGGACCGGTCTCGTTGTTCTTGTTCTCCTCCACCTCTTTCCGATCCTACTCTGCGATCGCATCATCGTCATCAGCCAACTTTTTTGAGGGGTTAGTGCGATGAAGTTGTGGTACTTACTTGTATCGGCTCATTAATCATGTAAACATGCCTTCCGCCCCTCTCTCATACACGCAAACACGCAAACTCGTACCACCTGCCGTGGAGTGCGGTGGAGCCGAGTGCAGACTCAAGGCTATCAAGGTCAAACCAACGTACTCCACGATGAGCGCGGGTTGTTTTGCATTCTTTATTCTCTTTCTCCAAACAAATACAAACCGGTTATTGGGCTCTCGGAAACCGGACGGACAGATCCGTTGATGACTAAGGAAGTGGATACTTTCGCCGACGTTTGACCACAGTGCTTTTTTGACGTATAGATTTGGAAATATTGGTTTTAAAGCGCGAAATCAAGACTAAATACATATTGTCAACAGATCAAAAACAGTGTTCTAACAGGGGTTAGACAGATCCGGTCCCCTATAATATTGTGGGGTTTCCATGTAGTCCGATTGGTCGGATTCACTTGAAGTTACAACAGATTCACTTGAGGTTACGGCGGATTCACTCGAAGTTAAAAAGTTATAGGGTCTCTGTGTGTTTGACTCATAATACTTACGTCTGCACGCACAATCCTCAGCTCGGGTAATAAACGGCACTCTGTAGAATCAGTGGAATTGATTTCCGCTTTCATGAGTGCACATTCGTGTTAAGAATCCACTGTACCACCCGGATTCTGGTCACCAGAACCATTTCGTGGACAGTGTGTTTGTTGCTTCGTTGACAACGCGCTTACACAAGAGCTGATCAGAATATCCCGTTCTTCTTTGTCCAGAGGTCGTATCGAGAGATAATTAGTCATTTATATCACCCTGATAGATCTAATGAGTGCAAAACTAGACTCAATAGTATGTACAAGCCTACGGTTGACTGAATGGTCTGAGGATTGTTCATGATGATGGAGTTTAATGCATAAGCAGTAACGTTTATCACACACGACCCGTTACAAACACTAGTAAGTTAAGTGTGTTGTTTAATCTATTCAGTCGAGGATTAACCTTTTCTCTTTAAAGCATGTCGCTGCATGAGAGAAAAAAATTATGTTTATTACGAAGATCGAACAGATAAAACATTCTATAGTTCAACGCTCACGCATTAATCGGCTCTTTCAGCCCATGCGATGGTCAAAACGGAAGCTTTCAGAACTGAACTCGCAAAAGATCACTTCACCAGAGATTTTCAAGACGGTTGAGTAGCATAGAAATACACTGGTTCCAAAGTAGGGTTAGTTTTCGGGAAAGCACAACGAATGAAAGTCCACTGAATGGGGATTATCCGGCTGTGAGACGGTTATTTAGAGCTCGTAGTTTTAATCGATTCTATTCATCTAGTGTGATTAGAAGCCTAATATTCAATCCAGTTTCTATCCGCACTGGACCTCATCAGTTAAAGACACATTGATTTCAAGCTACTGGGTGCGTCCCTGGTCCGCGGTTGGTCGAAGGTCGTAGACCGAAGTGCATGGATTGGTGGATGAGGAGGCGCGTATGACGAAAATTAAAATCAACCATGTGGACCAAAAAAATCACTACTTTCTTTGCCCACATAGTTTGTGTTCCCTCTACTGTCGATGGATCTGATTTTCACATTTCGACTTTGCGCAAACCCTATGGTATATGCGAATCATCATTTCTGCTTTCTTCCAGATCACTCCAGACGCGGAACTCCTTTATAATATCAAACCCGGTAAATTAACAATTACGGAGCTCCGACGATCATTTGATTCGTATGACTTCGTTTCGGTAATTGCACACGTGCAAGAAATCATTTTTTCCGGGTAAAACTGAAATCGATCAGTCAAAACGTTGCCAGGAATACATAGAACAAGGAATGTTAGTCGGTGCGGGTGGGCAGCGAATTAGGCAATTTGGACCTTGTGTTTTGGTCACTTCCATGCCCTTTGGAGATAAGCATCACTTAGGTAGTGAACAGGTTTAAAAAGATGTATCAAGGTACAAATAAAGTTCGAAGTTTGTTTCCTTCTTTTCGTTGATACGATACGCTTTCACATCCACTGTCTATTATTGAGACACACGGTTTTTCTATAGCATTAAATGAACGAGTCAGGCACGTCATGTCCACATATGAATCACTTGCATGTCCAAATAACACTAGCAATGTCTTGAATAACGTGTCAAGGTCAACGTAACCATCACAATTGAATTCCACCCCGGGGCTAATCTCCTCGACAAATACTTCTGTTTATCAGCTGATTGTTACGCTATATTGATACGACAGCATTGATTGTTTTCGAGGGATATAAAAAAATGCTCTATGTTTGGATTACAAGCTCGAACGATATGTAGTGACAGTGGTTTTTAACACAAATACACGAGCTCGATCTATTGTTTGCGAACGGGTTCACCGATTCGGATAACAGTAGTTCNGGCAAGCCACTGCAGAACAACCCACGTGAACTAAATTTCAATTTCAGGGCACTTTTCCAAACGTGTTTCTCCTGCGAGCCGATCGGAGCAACACATGTTTGATTTCACTTGCACGGTCAAGTTGGAGATCACACTGGTCGATCAGATATTGTATCTAAAGCTCCGAAGCAGACAGAATACCTGCAAAACTCGTTCCTCATTGATCACCGTATTCGTCAACTTTGATTGCTGTCATCGAATCTCGGACGCACGAAATCGTATTTTACCATTTCCGATAGCAACGTTTGCCTCAGTTTACATGGTCACACTTAATCGGACATATTCTATCGAAAACCTATTCTTGATAAAAACAATATGGCTAACTGATACTCGTTTTAGCTGTTTTCCGTTAAACAGGAAATGCCTTTTGCCGGGGTTTTTGTGACTGGATTGATGGATTCATGCTGAACTATGCCTTATTTCTCAGTAGAATACTTTGTTCCAATAATCTCACATTTTATTTTTGTTTGTGGATCCCCACGATTAATCCTCGCAGTGATCTAGTTTCCATTATTTCTACCCTGGTAAACAAATGTTTGTTCAATGGCATCATCATCGGAATTCCCAGAGAAATAGATTTTCAAATTCAACTTCTCTTCATTTTAATTCCCCTGGTTGATACATTGAGTACGTACGTGAATTATATAAAAAAATCACAAGTAACTGGTTGCTATTGCCCCCTCCCCTCCGCGGAGAGAAACATCGGTTGCATTCATGTAGCCATAGTGGTTGACTTCGTTGGAGCACATGTGATGTCGTTTCCGTGCTGGGCAAGTGATTGCCGTGCAACCAGAAGGAAATTTGAACCACGCACACTTTTCTGATTCTGTTTTCACCACTTCATATATGTATATATCTATATACACATGTAGATCCAGTTTCCGTTTTTGCCCCAGTTCTTTCCATCGTTTTGTGTTGTTCTACTGGGCTACTCCCGTCGCTATCCGTGTATGCATATATGTACACGCTTACACACACACACCAACACAAGATAAGTTCTGCCTAACGGATGGGAACGGAGTCAGAATGAATTAAAGGGGACTTTTGCACAGTCTGTGTGCACTAGCCGAGTTTTCGGATAAGTATGAGAAACTTTGTAATTATTACTCTACTGAATAGAAACATTCCAAAAACGTTCATTGGTTAGGTGTTGTTATGAAAAATGAACTTGTGGTTACTTATTTTTCCACCAGTAGAAAGAACATTTAGAAGAAACCATTGATCAAAGTCGTTTTGATTTGAGATTCTGTTCAGTTTGATTGTAGGATGGTTTGAGTTCCTCAGTTGATTGAAATGTATGAGCATCGTAACTAAACCGGCTAACAAAAACCCAGAAATGCCTGTGTTAAACTCCTCATGTTCATGTCATCAAATACCTCATTTACTTTACTTTACGGCGGCTGGCTGCTGGTAGGGGATAAACCGGCTTCATGGATATCAAGTGAATACCCATGAAGTTTCTTGGGAGTTAGATACAGGAGACGTCCCCAGCGTCACCCGGCTTTGGGTCGAGGTGACATCTCTAGCCTTTGCACATCCAAGTGGTAACTGCAAGGTAACAGGAAGGTAGCTCATGGTTGCCGGTGGCCATCTGGGGCGAGTTCATACGCCATTGACAGTTCCTAGCTAAACAGGGATCCATGCATCCCTGATGAGTACGGAGTCATTGTTTTGACCGTTGAGTCGTAAAAGCGACTTCGTCCGCCCAACACGTACGTTAGACACCGACTTATCGAAAGTTGAGCTCCCTCAACCTGGTGTTCCCTCCTGTCGATCGGTTTACTGGGATGTGGCCGGTGTTGCATCCAAACAGCTTCTTGGAGCCACAGGTGAGAGCTAAGCACTTTTAGGAGACCAAAGAAAGGGGGAATGCCCCCAAGGGGCCGACATCCCTTCGAGTCAGAGGTGCTTCTAATACCGGGTACCCGATACACCTTGTACACCGCCAAGCAACTTCTGTTGCTCTATCGGTGGCCCACCAGGGTAAATGATAAACGCTTATTTCAGCTATTGCGGGACGTGAGCTTACCCAAATAGGATAAAAATGGTAACCCTGATGTGTACGGGGAAATCCGTATATCAGGTGCGTAAAGAGACAAGTGCCTTCTCTTAATGTATGGTTCAAATAATCACCCGCTACCAATGGAAGTTTGGGTTCAAATGGGCGTGAATAGTTTTCTCAACCAGGTGAAGGGCAGGATGAGCTACAGAAACGTAAGTGAAACTTTAGGCCAATGCATATTTGGCCATCAAGTGGCTTCGTAGGTCCAAAAAATGTTATCGTCGGTTCGTCTCCACAACACGTGGTAGGTAGTTAGGATATAGTTTAGGTGGACCACTGATTACTGACGCACGGGTGATCTTTAACAATTGATATGACCGGTTCGCCCCCATGCAGAGATTTTTTGAATGCTAAAATAGTACAAAATGTCGTGAATTTGGCACCGCCCTGCTTAATCACTTTTTCTCCCTGCAGTAGTATGCCTCAGTATTTATGTCACAGGTTTTACCGGTTAGTGTTCCTCATCTGATTGAGTTATCAGGTACTGATCGAGAACGCAATATTCAAATCAACAAACGATTTGTAAATATAATTAGTGGAACTCCTTTGTCTCACATATTCTGCCGTCTCAAGTACGATAGAGACAGAATGAGATTAGGTGAAATCATACTATATGAAGTTTTATTTTGTGTGAACCAGTGATAATGATTAGTCACTCCGCTTTAAAAATCACTACGTTGCACTTTGTGAAATCACGCCAAGTGGGAAGACCTACTGGACCTGTTTAGGGCCAAACATTTCACCATTATGTAAACTGGACTCAGTTTGGTGATGTCATTTACTTTATAAAGACAAACCTTTTGTCATCGATCGACTGAGACAAACCCACAATCACTACCAGATACAAAACAATGTAATGAACAAATGTCTAGCACTTTCAGACATGAACCAGTTTTCATTCCTGTTTTCGGCCATCGCAAGAAACAATGTGCAAACCGCTAGTCAATAGTGAGAGAGGTCATAATGAATTGTTTTCGTGGCTAAGCGCGTGTATGCATGTATCTCAATTCATCAACGAATGCTCCGAGAATTGTTCCAAGACACTGAAAGAGAGTAAACATTTTCCTCTTCAGCTCCTTAAGTGGTTGAACCACTCAACTGCCAAGATCGCTCGCAGCAGAACCAAAGTGTTCCTAATTTTTTTCGAACGGCTCACTGTTTCTGTATGCTAACTAATTGCTTTGTGCCGATCCTCGAGCGTTTCGTACACTCAGTCTACAGCAGATCGATGTTGAATCAATGTGGGAAGCGGCATATAAGGCAATAATTTTGGGCGAGGTTTATCGTGTTTTCAAAATAATATTATTATTCTACATTGTGCTTTGCATAAAGGTTACTAAAAATCCACAGAATTCTTTGGTATCTTTCCATCTATCTATCTATCTATCTATCTATCTATCTATCTGTCTATCTATCTGTCTATCCACTTAAAATGAGATGTAGAAAAAGCCTGATGAGAATACGATAAGAATAAAACTCTGAGGGAAAGAGTCGTTTCTTTGAGAGAAAATGAGAAGAAATATAGTGCAATGAATCACAGTGACTGCTTTACACTGCACTTTTTCATGATTGTTTCGTCTGTTTGTCTTCGTTTCTGATCTATGAGGCACGGATTTCAACAAACACATAATACAGTAAGGGTGTCAGTGATTTGTGCTCTGATTGATGTCTCTCATTGTCTCTAACCAGTGACCATTCTCCTCTCCCGGGCACAAACCGGAAGCGATGAAAGCGCCAAGCGGAGGCAGTGCGGAATTTGAGATCTTAAATATTCAATGCCATGTCATGGTTTTACCATCGCGGCACTTTTTCCGGTCTTGTCCAGCGCGTGCAAACAGAGATACACTACAGGAACAAAAATACATGATACGGCCGACTGATGAAATATAAAGACTTCCTCTTTCAGAAAATAACCCTCGACACCCAACACACGGTTATGAACCAATTCATTGCTCACACTATATTTTTAGGGTACCAACAATGCTGCGAAGACATTGGTGTTTTAGCATAGTAAGTCGATGAACATCCTTAGCAGGGAGAATCCGGGTCTCGTAACCTTTGAAGAAAACAATCGTCCCTTGAGGAAGTGTCAGATAGCATGGCGTCGTTACAGATGTCACAGGTGAATGAAAACATTTCTGGCTCTTGACATTCGTGATGTAATCTCTTCTTCCATAACACTTTCAGGTTTTATCAAGTTCTCGACGATGTCTAACTGATCACTAGAGAAGCGAAGTGGAGATACAGACTCCCACCAGCCTCATTTTTGAGCACTTAATACCTGAATGGAGCAAAGTGAATATACCCTAATGATATATCGATGACATGGCAGTTAAGAGCATGTTGGACTGCCTCTGCATTGTTAGCTATCCAGGGGATGGCATCACCATGTTCTAATTGTTTTACCTGACAGGAGTTCAAGATCATTGTTTGCTGGATCAAAAAACGCATTTTGTTGAGCAGACTTCCATGACAAAGTTGGTGTGCATTGTGGTTTGAGGGCAGTGAAAGCCTGTCATGGGCCTAAAACCTGGATCGATAGCTCCTTCTAAATAGCCCCATCAGACAGCAGACAGTTCCATAAGACAGTTGTATCCACGGGACTGAAGGCAGGGTGGATGATTAAAAACAAGATATTCGTTAGTTAAGGGAAAGCATCACAGTACTCTTGCATTACAATAGGGTGAGCATTTGATCGATGCATCTATGATTGAGAAAAAAAACAGCATTCTAATTTCTGGTTTGAAGTTCAACTATATTTTTCATTCTATGAAAAGAAATCGATGCAGACAACTTTGACGCTGTAGGGACTTGGCCAAAAACACAGGTAATCCTTGGAAAAGATGAGNACTACCGTCCATCGATTCCTTCAACCAGGAGGGGAACTGCGTGATACTCTGTACCTAATAAAACAACACTCACAGTTTTTTTAACAATCCGTATACCATTGTCTTTAAAAAGATATCGAGGAAAAGCCATCATAATTCCCGCTGTATTACCTCAAAGTGCTGGGACTTTCTCGTGTATTCCAACCCCAGATGCTGAATCTCTCAAAACGGGCTGGGAAATACATAGCTAAATAGGCTCGGGGTGAAGGTAACGCTGATTTCCAGCTACATTGAGCCCTAACTTTCTCCTCGTAGCATTCGAAACGTCACTACATTCACTATTGATTATCAATGCGCAAGTTATCAATCATCTGCGCAGGTCGTTTGGCTTACACCAATTTCTTTCCGTCCTGTCACTCGGTGAGCATTCCTTGCCTCCAAATTTAGTATCACTGCACAGGGAAAGTCATTCAGCTGTTTTACTGTTTTTCATAGGGAAAAGAGACATTTGCTTGTCTCAAAAGTATAAAAGTAAGTGTTGGAATGCATCACCGTGTACTTCGTCGTATGAGGCAATGGCATGCTTATAACGTCCCTTTTTTCGCCAACTTCTGTAATCTCTCCCTAACCTGACTGCATTGAGGACGTGTGAATTTTTAAAATACGTATGAATCAAATACGAAACGCAGTCCAGGTCGGCTTTCTTATGCTGGACTCTAAATGCTCACTAAATTGTTGATGTGGACAATCGAACGAAAGTAACAAGGCCTTTCACTGAATCAAGTCAAATAAAAGTATTTCGCACCTCAAAGGTTATGACTATTCACTTCTGATCGCTCAGTAAAACACGAACTGAATCTCATTGGATTCGATCTCAATAACTCGAATCTGATACTTCTGGACTGTATGATTGACCGGATGGGCTGAAGATGTTGCATATATAGACAAACCTTTAAAATCTCTATTGTGGAGAACTTTGATTCGTGGCAAACAAAGATCTACTGAAAACCACCGCTTAGAAGTAACACATATCTATATTTGCAAGCAAGTGAGTGGAATGTGTTCACAACACACGAAATCTACTTGCAGTTGTTCCCTGCCCCCACCGCAAACTTTTCTATATTTGNCTATATTTGCTCCAATTCTTTGACAAACAACTACCTAATACCGCTTGGTTGCCGCTCAGCAGAGCCAACAGGTGCTCTGTGAAGTTTTTGGGAATATTTAAAAAGCACCTCAGTTTATTTAACTATCGACAAAATTTGATCCGGCAGTAGTCACGAACGTCATTCGTCGTGCGTTCCCCTGTGCACACGCGGTTTCACACGTGAACCGGTGATCTATCGGAAGTTTCAATGCCAGGTGAAATCAGATGTCAAAGCGGTCCATCGAAATGATTGTGGGACAGAAAGGTTGCGCGACCTGACCGGAACAATCAACGCGTTGAACTCCACCCAACCCCACCCCTATATGGTGTTCCATTGATGTCCAGTTGGACAAAAAAAACCACAATCCAAATCGCACACCTGCTGGTGCGGTTGATTTCAATCAAATATATATTGACTTACCGTTCAAACACTTGTCCAGGTACTTGTTGTGGGATCTCGTTGTTCGTTTTACATGTGAAATGGAATAGCAAATTCCGCATCGGCGAGTGATAGTCGTCCGCATCTGTGACGATGGCCAGATAACCGCTGTACAAATGACCACTCTGATGCGCGGGCAAATGCGCCGACATGTGATTGGTGTCAAAATAGGCGGGCGAGCATGCAGATAGGCAAACGGGGAGAAGAGATTTAAGAGAGCGGTTATAGGTTGCTTGTGAAACTATTTTCGGGAGAAATTCAGGTGTTTGATATGATCAGGTATATCAGATTTGATATCACGTTTCTGAAGGTATTTTTTCTATCCAGATATCTAATCCCACTTTGTGATTTTGAACACTGACTATTCGTGTGAATTTTCTACCTGAGGCCTACTTTCGCCCACTCCGTTTGTTCCTAGGAAGCACCGGTTACCGAAATCGGTATGGTACGTACGCAGTGTGATACTGTAACAGAAATAAAATCGTAGTAGTCATTGGACTCGTGTTGTTAACTCGTTTGTCTGCGATTTACCAATCAGTTCTGAGGAGCAGTTATCAAGTATGAAACTCAGTTTGAAGTCCCATATACGGGGAACGTTCTATTGTGAAATCGTTGCTATTCACCGCCTCGTCGTTATTTTTCAGAATCAGCTATTCTAGGTTGTTTTACTTGTTGTTGACAGTTGGCTAAACAACTGCACGCAAGTCCAGATTCAGAAAGAGTAAGGAAAATGTGGTGTTTCTGTTTTGGATTCACTAAATGAATTACAATTTACCGGTTTATTATTTATTTTCCAAACTAATTGGATTGGAACGAATATTGTGTTTCCATTACTTAAACCGCGGGCCACACTCATTGACGTCCAAGAGCCTTATTATGGTCGACGGTGGATGTCTCACGATGTGGCTGCTTACCCCTCTCCTGCACCTTGCAAAATTCTCCTATACGACTATGCTTGTCAAATAGTCTCTGCTCTGAGGAGGCCTTACTCACTGCCTTCTCGTGGCGGAGGTGTTTTCCCACCATAGTGAGAAGACGAAGAACCAACAACCTGGATTGGACAGCATCGCACCCGCAAAACAAATTCATGGAACGTGTTTTCTTTTCTGTAAACACCCTTGTACTGTGATTTGTTTTGCATATATATATATATATATATATATAT
>UZAN01039419.1:8434-26374 GCA_900618425.1 Echinostoma caproni | reverse complement strand
GCTCATCACAACCAGACAGCTCTCGTGTAGTGTCACTGTGTATTTCTTCGTGATTTTCCAAATTCTCATTTACGTCTTCAACAGTGATAATATCGGCCGGGCTCGAACGAACATGATCCGTGTGTCAACGCACCGTCTTTCCATCGCCAAGTTCTATGACCGTTTGCGTTCCGGACTGGTTGAGCAATATACCGGGAACCTAAAGGCGCTCGTGGGGCAATTTCATATGAACTTTAGAATCAAGTTCCTTTCCCTCCGAGGATCCGACTAGTTTGTCTTTTTATATGCGATTTATGTGTCGTCGCATCGGTTCACGCGGGTCAGATGAAATTAGGTCTAGTCGTGTTCTCAATTGCTGCCCGACCATCACATCTCCCGGAGATTTGATGATGGATTCTAAAGGTGTCGTCCGATATGCAAACAGAAAGCTGTCCATCTTGGTCTGTAATGGTGCTGCTCACTGCTTCCGCAATCCGTGCTTAACTGTTTGGGCGGCTCTCTCAGCTAGGCCATTGGATGATGGGTGATGGGGTGTGATATGTGTGATGTGATATGACCCCTTTAATTTTCAGAAAATCTGTGAATGCTGCGCTTGTAAACTGTGTGCCGTTGTTTGTGCATAGTGTTTCAGGCACCTCGTATATAGCAAACCTCGAACGCAATTTGTTGACGGTGCACTTGGAGGTGATGTTGGGTACAATATGGACGTCAATCCCTTTTAAGAGGATGTCTATCATAAGTAACAACATCTCCTCACTGGGGCCTAAGTAATCCGCATGCACGTGCTGCCAGGGACCATCCGGCAATGCCCATGGGTGTATCGGTCCTGATGGTTTATTATTTTAGTGTTGTTGGCAGCATTCACAGCAACGCACCAATTGCTTGATGTTTTGGTCCAGTTGAGGCCACCAAACGTACGACCTCACGGGGGCCTTCATTCGTACTACACCTGGGTGGGTGTCGTGTAGTTCTTTCAGCAATTCGTCCCTAACTGATTCTGGAGCAATTATGCGAGAACTCCTTAGTATGCATCCGTCATGAAGACTCAGTTCAGAATGATAATCGAAGTAAGGACGAAGCTCATCCGCGACTTTCATTAGCCAGCCCTGCAACATCATCCGTTCAACTTGGAACAATACCGGGTATCTGTCCGTTTCGTATTTAACCTTGGTGCTAGATGTTTGAGGGTTGTCCAATCGCTGCAGTAAGTGCACATACTCTATTGGTACTTCGTTCAGATCGTCAGTTTTGGTACGGAGCGGCAAACGGCTCAAGTAATCAGCAACTAGATTCTTCTGACCGGGGATATGGCAAATGCGGTAGTTGTAGGCAGAGTGCAGGAGCACCCAGCGCATCATTCTTGGTGCGTTCAGTTGTTTCATTCTTCTATTCTCGCCTAATAGAGACAGCAACGTGTTGTGGTCGGTATGTATCTCAAAAAAGTTATCCTAAATGTATTGGTGAAATCTTTTGATACCTAATACGACGGCCAGTGATTCCTTATCGAGTTGACAGTAGTTTTTTTTCCTCCGGTTGGAGAGTGCGTGAAGCAAAGGCTATCCGGCGGGTAGTCCCGTAAGAGTCTGCGTGGCCGAGTACTGTGCCTACCACAAATGATGGGGCATTGCATTGCATTATCATCGGCTTTCCCGTACCATAGTGTACTTGTATCTTTGATGAGTTCACCAGACGTTTAGCTTCTTTAAATGCTCTTTGTTCAACTCGGGATCACCTTCAACTAGTCTTTTTCGTCAGTAGGTCATAGATCGGAGAAATAACGACGGATAAATTAGGTATGAAACGAAGGTAGTGGGACAGTATTCCTATGGATGATCGTGGTTCATTTTCGTTACGCGGTGTGGCTGTATTCAATATTGATTTCACTTTTTCAGATAGCGGATGTAGTCCGTTCTTATCTAGTCTATTGTCCAGGTAATCAACAGAAATGGCCAAAATGACGCACTTGGGTTTCTTCAGACACTGCCCTTTATGTAAAAGACGCTGTAAAAAGCGGTTTAATGTCTCCAAGTGCTCCTTTTCTGTTGGGCCCGTGATGAGTATACCATCCAGATACTCAATTAAGCCGCAGGTACGTATGCAACAGATAGGATCAATTTCTAGCACTCAAGAAAAATGTCGAATCAGCGGAGTTGCCTCACGGGAGAACACGTGAATGCTGCTTATACTCGAAGCATAACAAACCGCACGTCTGAACCGAAGAAACTCATTTACACCGTGTTATTATGTTTTTTCTCAGTCGTAATCTACACTTTAGTCTCATGGAAGGTTCAAAGCCTTTAATGGTACCATTTTAATGAAAAGAAAACTGCTGAATGATTCACAGCGATTACGCATGCATCCTGTTTCTAAATATTAATCTTCTCATTCCAGAGTGCAAATTATCTTCACTTGAAATTTCAAAGAAACATAAAAGCGTTCAATAGTGAACAATTCTTGGATTTATTCTCTGATAACCGCTGTCATGATGGAAGAGATATAATTAGTTGTGAATGTGTTGCTACCTTGTCTGGCTTTTGGGGTCCTTCACTTTAGTTTCAGAACAAACTAAGTTGGATGCATACATCAGAACGGAAATGACATCATGTAACGAAATTTCTAGTTCAAACTCGCATCCACGAGGAACAAAAACAGTCATTTTATGTTTGAACTTTAGAAGAATACAAAATAAGCGAGAAACCATTGTTGATCTCATGTAAAGCTACACTTTGGAGATTCTGGTATGTAAATAAATCAACGGTACCGACTTCGTCATGACCAATCGGAACTGGAGGTGAGAATACTCGGTAAAGTTTTACTTGTAATTGAGCCATTAAATTGAAAGCATGAGGTTAAGTAGGGAACTAAACACAGCCAAGTAAGCACAAGTAATACACTCCTACTCCTTCATAATGAGAGTCAGGAGAATATCTTAACCAAATCGTCGAAAACCCCAGGGACTCGGAATTATAGAGTCGCGCATAACTGACATCTTTGTCATCATTTTATCGTCAACTTTGTCCACGCGATCGTTATTTATATCATCCAAGGAATTATTATCAATATTGTTATTATTGTTTCAAAATAAAAGACCATATTGCAATACTGCACGATTTATGTCCAGAACAATATTGCTGCATCTAAACATAGTGCATACTGCAGAAAATACCACGCCTATTTTCCAAAGGCATAAAGCTCTTGAAATGCAAATATTGGCCAGTCCAGGTTTCCTTTCGATCAATGAATCAAGCGATCGATCTGACTTCTCTTCTGGTGATGGTAATATCAAGGAAAAGGAGTGATTGGTGGATTCTGCTTCCATTGTGAACTGTATATTTGGATGTAGTCTGTTGATTACATCAATAATTATTGTAGCTTCTTCTAAGCTTTCTGTTATAACCAGAGTATCGTCAACGTAGCTTTTGTACAGAATAGCACACCCCAGAATATTTGTTCCTTTCTGTTCCAGATGTGCCATGAACAAGTCTGCCAGGACTGGGTCTAGCGGGCTGCTCATAGCGACACCATCGAATTACCTGAACGCATTTCCTTGAAAAGAGAAAGACACGTCGGTCGTGCAGAGCGGTAATAGACGCTCAAGGACGGGTACCGGTAGACTCAGTCAACTTTGTTCCCTATTTACATGATCACAGATGATTTGTATAACCTCACGAACTGGTGAACTAGTGAACAGGGACTGAAGATTGTTTTCCTTCTGTGTTCATCTTGTTCAAAATGCCCACTAATTCAAAATTGTCCTTGACTATATGCGTCACCATTGATCTATAAACTAGTTCTAACACCCTAACCAGCCATTTCTCCATTTTGTGCTGTGGTGATTTCGTCATGAATAGAATTGATCTGAGTGGCACACATGGCTTATTATTATTATTATCCGAGTCATCTTTGCTGTCATCATATCGGCAGTACAACAGAATATGATATGAATTTCTATTTTACCAGCCTATCTCCAAAAATGTGAGACCGAAAGAGGAGCGTTGGCAGAATAAAGGAAATTGCTAATTAGAAACGATGAAGACGGATTAGCAATTAGAATGAGTGAAAACAAAGAAAATAATCAATAAGGCAACAGTATTTTCAGGTCACGATTTCTAAATACCTTTAATTTTAACAATCTGAATTGAGAGTGTTGCCCCTCTCGATTATGGTCAACACATGTGTTGACGTGAGGCCGAAAAAGTCGGTTCCATTCGCCTCCGAATTTCGGGCATTCCCGATCGAAATGAGACAGACATATCATTGATCAAATCCAACAGTCAGCCATTCGTGTCATTCACGCGATTGATTGCTCGCTACTCGTTCGAATAGCGCGGTCGCACGTATGCGATTACACGCAAACCCAAACCCAAAATCCCGGGTAGCGAACGGTCTGGACAGATTTTGTCTCAATTCTCGCATCCGTTTCACTCGAATGCGGATATTGTTATTTATAGGAAATTCTGCTCGTATATCATTGTTCACCGACAACTGCAGGCAAAGCTTGAGTCGAACTGTGCGTAGGAACATAACAAATCGCTTTGTGCAATCATCCCAGGAATCAAACAGTACAAAGAGGAACGGGTTCCTCTTGTCAACACTAGCGTTACTCGTGTGTGTTTGAGTATATGCACTCCAGAGAGAGAGAACCGGGGGGAGGGTGGCAGTAGAGAAACAAATCGGTACCGATGATATGTCCACCTAGTGTGGCATATAACCATGACATCGGGCCGACAGAAACTCGTCCGGTGCTCTTTCGATGACCAATCTGTTCGAATTGGTCCGGGCTTTTTAATATTTTTCGATGTTAATCATTGAACCGGGATGCAAATATTGTTCGTTGTTCCCAGTTAAGTAGACCACGAAACTGGCCTGAACGTGTAATTGCTTCTGAATTTCACGCAGACTGACGAGTAGTTTTGTTGAAGAACAAAAACAGGTGTTCCATGCACGTAATGAACCATGGGAATGAATGAGCGGAATTATGAACTGACAAGCGGAAGACACAGATGAATGCACTCCATAAGAACTGTGCAGATGTTTGATGATGTCAAAAAGAAGGATAAATGCATCACGGAAGATCGCCCAGCATTCAGTTCTGTTCCGCAAAACATGATGGTAAACGTCTTCATTTTGTTTAAAGGTGATCATTCTGTCTATCCGTCTGTTTATTCGTCTATCTATCTATCTATCTATCTATCTATCTATCTATCTATCTATCTATCAAAATCTGGTGGTTAGTTTATGGAAACTGATTAAAATATTCGGGCAACAGCGTACACCCTAGCAGCCTTATGAAATATGGATGCCAAAGCGTTTATCTTTCTCACACACACTTCGTCTTTATCGGTTTACAGAAAATATTGTGCTTATATATACTCCATTGAACAAATACACTAGTTTTGAGATTTTTATTTTGACAATAACCAGGCGTTTGAAATCGCAATAAACCATGATAGTATATATCAGGCGTATATCCAACAAGAGTAGTTCAGATTGCGGAAAATGTTTCAGATTTCATCAATTGGCACATTGTAGTTTGTCTGTGATAATTTGATCACTTCTTATTCTGAATCCGGAAGAAATTTACGGTGGTTCATCAAAAATCGCATGTGTGTTAGAAAGTCAAAAACGAATTGAATGAGGACAATTCCGGAGAATCATTTTCCCACCGGTGACACAAAACTAGATATGGATAGGGGGGCGGGGGAGGCTGTAAAGTTGTACAGGAGAATTGTAACCACAATTAATCGCTTAGTAGGAACAGACTCAATTTAAGCTACTGTCAAGAGATTACTCAGATGACTAAAGCTTTCCCGTGAAATGTAAACAATAATGGGCAGACGCTTAAATTAACAGAGCACGTGGCTGGGGTAGAAGTAATGAATTGAGATCGGTCAGGAGAATTAGCGATAGTTTTCCCTGTGCAAACAGTGTGCAAACTAGCTAGAAGCATGGAAGACTTTGCGACCAATTTGATCCATAACGGGATACCTCACTGAACCCGGCAAAAGATTTCAGAGGAGAAACAAACCTAGAAACCTGGAAAAGAGATAATGCAGGAGGAAAGCTAATGTTGCAGTGTGGATGATCATGCACTGAGAAACATCTAACTGTGAAAGAGCTTTTATTTATATACGTTCAACATGGAGACGCCGTAGGAGATTTCGAGATAAATTCGCATCTAAATATTTCGGTCGCAAGCGGCGAAAAAGGTGAGACCTTGAAAAACAGATTAGCTTGGGAAGCCCGGGCGAAAGGAATATCACCGTTGAGCTAAGGGAAGGGATTCAGGCCAGCTCTAATGACTGGTCAAACAGTTCTGGAGGGTACTGAAGGTTCGCTGCATGGACATTCAATAACGCCGGTCTTTGCGTGGCTGCAACCAATAAAACCACGGAAGATAAGATCTTTTATCTGCAGGACAAGGAATTACCTCTCGAAAACCTCCACAATTTATTTTGAGCGTGAGAACGTTTGGGATCGGAGGCAGTAAAATTAGTACGGTATAAATGTTGAATTTGTTTTGTAAATAAGCTGAGAATTGAAACGCTGGGAAGAACTGGAAGTCTGTTTCGTCTTGGCTGGGTTTCATTGGCAGTTTGAATCTATCGACCCAACTGGAAATCGAACTCGGAACTTCAAAGGTAGAATGCGAGCATCCTATTCAATGGGACACCTGGCAGCTGAGTTGACCGTTCCTCCTTTTAAACATGCACGATATAGTACGGTTTGTGAAGTATCCAATTAGAACTTTTCAGATAGCTGACCGCACATCAGAATCATAAAGGAGGTCTCTTAGACCACCTTAATTAACAGATTAGTCTAGTAAAAGGTGCTCACTTTCCCGACACCGGTCGATTCCATGTGTACAAGTATGTGTGAAATTTTACTGGACCATGTTCACGTGCATGTGACCGAATGTAGCCCTTACACGTTCGCTTACAATTGTGGCATTCCCGCTGACTACTGAAATATATACACCGATTTGGGTACAAGTTATTTGGCAAGCCCACTAAACTGTGAAATGGGCTCTCTCACGTTAACAACGACGTTCAGATAGTGGCGACCTCAGTTATAATGAAACAGGATAAACAAGCTACTTTTTGCAGACCGGTTTATTGCTAAAACGTTTGTTTCCACTATTATGGTTTGTTCAGTAATGGAATCAAAACCTATGATCTACAGTTCAAGATAAATAACAAAGTAAATAATTTGCCAAACCGGAGGGTACAATTAAAAAAGGGGAATTGTTTTGCGTTCAGATCCAGGTTTATTGGTTCTGTTGCTGATCAGACAGTGTTGTTATTGTTTTATTTTCATAGGTTAATCTCTCAGGTGGCCGTGGTCAAATGGTTATGATCATGAAGAACACAACGCCTAATCCACACCCTCACCAAGTAAACCTCGCAAACCAAGCAATTCGAATTTGGATGAGGAGCGTTGTACTTTCACCGAACCGATGGATAGCTCGATACATGCATGGATCAAAGTTCAAGCAGGGTTGGATCGAGTCACTCGATCCAAGAGCCTAGCTGAAGTTGAACTCCAAGTTTCGAACACACACACAGACACACACGCCACTCACATGCACCACAACTTTCAGCCCAATTGGGCCAAGATCACTAGTCCTTTGCTCTGAAAACGCCCAACTTATAAGGAACCTAAGTATTCATGATGAACCATTGTCTGGAGGAGGCAAATTCGGTTGAAGCTATAAACCAGAACCCGCAGCTTCTCTAATTCGGGTATTTGGTTTCAATTAGAAAACGTGACTTGATCTGGGTGCGTCAGTTCTTTTAACACTCTCAGTGCTTTGGCAATGTTCAAAACTGTGCACAATTCATTCTATTTTACTTGCCACTAGATAGCGAAATGTCGCATTCTATCGCAACATAACAACGGAAATTTAGTGATATTTACTTAAGTATTGATTGTGTAACCTATCAATATGCATTGAGATGGTGGAATTGATGATGACGCGGCCTTTGAAATTACGGTGAATCCAATGATTATCTAGAATTCAATTTCCGTGTAAGTATTCGTGGTATATATCAACGAATCGTGTTTGATAGACTTTCACTCGTTTTGTGAGAAATAAGTTTCAAAGAATCACCTGAAATTCAATTGGTAAACGGAAAAAACATCGCGCTAGAAGGAAAGTTGTATTTGCGCATTGGAAACTGAAAAGCATTGATTTTCCGCTCATTTTGTCGTCGATCGACTGCTAAATTCTTTCTAAGCTATCGGACTTTAGTCTTCTAATTCACTACGGAGAGCAATCCAAAAGTTGTGTGCTACTTTCCGAGAATCTTTTTCAGAAGAATTCGTCAACGGCGAGTTGGTTTAGACCGAAAGCTTACCATTATTTCGTGGAGATGGACCACCGGGAAGGAAAACCAAAGGTGGCGGCGACATCACATATGAGCGCCGGTCGTGGTGTAACTCTACCAAAGGCATATTCACTCACTGCACACAAAACGTTTATTGTATTACTGTGGAATGTAAACCACGTTTTCTCCTGCGTCACGCTTCGATCATCTTCTCAAACCTATACATCACTCCTGATTGTACTTCTAGTGAGTTGTCTACCTTCCTCGATGTATTCTATCCAATCATGTTTGAGAAATCTGTCACATCTATATTCATCGTTGCTGGCGATTTCAACAGATCTCATGTGAGGTTTACACACTTATATCCCTTCAGAATATTTTTAGTTTTTCCACCCGAAATGATGCCTCTTTGGACCACTTTTTCGTTAACGACCCATCTTTTCCCCTGCCTTCAAGCGTCCACCTGTAGGCAATTCCGTTCACTGTCTGACTGACGTTTTACCCACAGTATATGGTAAATGCAAGTAACAAATCTTGACGAAAAACGATGCACGTAAGATACGTATATAACAAAATTAACTGACGAATTTGATGGAATTAAAATCTGTGGTTGCCGGTACGGACTTACAACTGCTATCCCATTCTGATATTTAGGTCTTATGTGAGAACCTTACCAATTACCTCAAGTATTGTTACGATGGGTGCTGTCCTCAAGGAACGATTCACTTACAGCCCAACCGATTTGTCTCTAACAGACTGAAATGGTAACATAAGCTAAAAGAAAGGACGTATCGCTCAAGAGATACACTGACGGTCAAATCTGTCAACTTTTATATCAGAAGCGAGAGAGCTCATCTCAATCAGTTGTATGTTGATAACCTGCTAGTAGACAAACCCTGTCGTCAGCTAGGGAATGGAATGAAGTTGCTCGTCCAACTTTATCTACTGCAGTCTCGTGTGACATCACTGAGCCAATCAAATCTTTTGCTTCAGTGAAAAATGCTGTAAAAACGTACTGAGTCATTTGATTTCCACCTTCTTGTAACTGTAAAGACACAGTGAATTTCAAAGGAGTTAAATGCTGCCAACAAAAATAAATCTTCTATTCTTGATTGGCCATCACCAATGATCGTAAAACATGTGCAAATCACCTCGCACAANCAAACCGTTTCATTTATCTTTAATACATGTCTATCAGAGGGAAGATTAGTTAGTACATGCCGTGATGTTCATATCACTCCATTACCTAAGAAAGAAAAGGGCAAGTTTTAGCCCATTGCTTTATCTTTAGTATTACCTAAGACTTTTGAGCGAATCATTATTATGCATTTATCCTCTAATAATGATTTTTTTATTGCTTCCAATCAGTTTGTTTATCGCAAGCGTCGCTTTACTTTAGATGCGGTTGCTCATCTTATACATTCTGTTTTATCCACAACAGACCAAAAACAAAATTTTTCATGTTTGTTTCTTGGACTGCATAAACACGTTTGATAGAAACATCCTATTGTCAATGTTACGGCAGCATAGTCCCCCGCCACCATTTTTGAATTAGATGCACGATTATTTTACCGACCGAATCCAAATCACTTCTCTCAGTAGTATTGGATCGTCCATTGTTACTGTAAACCTGGGTGTTATGCAGGGTGCAATTCTATCTCCTTTTTTTCCTTGTATATTCAAAACGTGTCAGTCACTCCAAATGTTTTTACATTTGAATATGCCGATGACATAGTAGTTGTTGGTGCATCTCACAACAACAACAAACCTTCAACGAACCCCCTTCAGTCAGCCCTAAGTTCCATTTATGAATAGTCCGATGGTGCTAACCTTTCTTTAAACCCGAACAAATATATTTAACTTTTGTTTTCCATTACCATGGGTCGGCAGCACTTTCTGGATCATCTGTTCCCAATATCATGAGAGTTGAAAGGTCAAAAATGTTCGAATATCTTGGACAATTCCTGTCTGGTCCGATCACGTAGAACAAACATTTCTCAAAGCCAGATAGTTGACCTTCGGCATCTGAGGGTGCCACTGTATCCCATTTCTAAATTTATTTTCTTGTGTATTTTACGCCCTTGGACCCACTGCTCTCCCGTTACTTTCCTGGTCTGCTGTCTTCGTATTAGTTAGACGCTCTCTGAAAAGCATCTCTAGATGTGGAGCTGTATCTTATGAAGTGCTGGTTGATTCCGTTGTCAACCAACACCTTAATGTATATGACCGTCTGTGTGACTCTATCTTGTCCGATACATCACATCCTTTAAAAATGAGCCCTATCGAGCACTATTTCAACTTCTGATTTTCGCAACTTTGTTGCACCTTACCTTACACGTTTGTTGGTTCCCGGGGAACGATTAGCAAACGAACTTATACACAGTTTAACATAAGTTTTCGTGCTGAAATTTTCTTCATAGCAACGCTTTTTCAGTGTCCTATCCATCAACGTCTACGTTACTATTTGTCCTATCTTTAAACTTCTTTTTAATAGCGTACATGTCAAAGGAAAACATTCTTTTCACTAAAATTCCTGTCCAAATTGGATGAATAAAGTGCACTCTTAACTGGATTTCACTTGATCGTTGCTCTTTAAAATGTGGTAACACTGCTTGGTTTTCGGGGAAAAAGCCTTTTCATAGAGCATACGCGTTCAAATCCTAGTGAACGTATTGAATATACACCGTTGGTGATTCCAAACGAAGAAATGTGATGTGCAAGGGTTTGAACACGTTGCGGCGGTTTGTGTTGTTGATTGAGCTTGGTAAACACTTTTTGACATTTCGACAATTTATCACTTTGTTGTCTTCACGGAGCCAGATTTTGCCCAGCTCTCCTCAGAGAACAAAACACCCAATAGGGCTGTAGGCTCAGCAGGTCGGCATGGGGTAAACCAAGCATCGATGTTTGGTTATCCTAATCTCACCGAGGGTGATCAACGTTTCTGTATAACTTAAGCCAATGTGTATGGAGCTGCCCACTCTGCTGAAAATAGACTGAACATCAGAACATAGAACTGGTAAGAAATGAAATGAAAACATTTATGTATTCATTCACATATTTTGTGCATTTGAAATTTCAGTTAGATGTATTGAAAGAACTGCCAGGAGAGTTGCCGGGATCTCCTTATAATTACGTGTCTGGTT
Source organism: Echinostoma caproni (assembly GCA_900618425.1). NCBI lineage: Eukaryota > Metazoa > Platyhelminthes > Trematoda > Plagiorchiida > Echinostomatidae > Echinostoma > Echinostoma caproni. The sequence goes on along the minus strand of UZAN01039419.1, from coordinate 14,901 downwards.
TTAGACGTCAAGATCTTGACGAATGTGTACCGGTAACGATAATCATCCAGACTGTAGTGGTTTTGCGAAGCTTCCGTAGTGTGCTTTAAAGTGGTATTTGTACGTGATACATTTTCAGCCCAAAACGAAACAATCCTTTCGTCCTCACAACGGTTCGTTTTGTTCGGCAGTTAGCCTACAATAAGTTAAATCAATCTGACGATGTGTGGGTGTGAAACACAAAACACTACAGAACACAACTTTTTATTGTGAGCTGATTTGGTGGATAAATAGATGCATACAAGTCTTATTTAAGGTACATTTAAAATTAGTAAACGTTACGCATCACTAAAGTTTCTCTGTTTTTACATTTTCGGAGGAGAATAGTTGAAATGTTGCACACATGAGGGTTGTATAAATTTGTGTGGGAAATTGATACAACTTTGATCATGCTAAACCAATCTTGTCACAGTAGAAGGCTTATTTTTCGGGGAGTTGTCAACAACCTGACCAATCAATAGCGCATCATGAGATCACAAACACAAAAGCTAATTGAATGAAATGTCAGTAATCATTTCACACAATATTCAGTCATCTTAGATTCTATCAATAAGCCAATCGCTGATTTTAAGATTGCGGTGTGCCAAATCGCGATAGCTGATTACCAGTGATATTCCGATCATTGAACTGTCTATTTTTACGATTATTGCACAGGGTCCGGAAACTGCGGAAATTTCGACTCACAAAACCCAGTGCTCCATCAACATAAGTTTACTGGTTAACTGTATCGAGCGAACCGTAGGAGCAAATCAAGTATGCAGCCACGTCACTGTATTTACTGCCTGGATAACCATTTTCTTCCATCTATTTGAAAGGCAAATGGGTACAACTCGTAGAGCAGGTATCGGTGACCGTTCTTCTGAAAACCCACAGCAAACGGCCTTATCTATTGATTCAAGGGTACCATATATTTTTTTCTTTTTCAGAGAGTTGACAGTAAATTCCATCAATCCAGAATTCTGGATACACACACGCACACATAGGGATGAATTGTTACTCATATTGTGATACCTAATGAATACTGGGTAACGAATGAGGGAGGTGAATAATTAGAATCCGAACGTAACCAACGGCATTGTTTAATCAAGGCGGGCAATCCGTCAATACATTTCCTGTTGCGTGGGTCAACGGAGATCAATTAGTCATCCTCGTTTTTCCATCTGCCCCCTTTCGTCCCTCTCTTTTGGGTGCACGGGTGCCACGGATGACAAGAAACCGTTCATTTAATTCAAAAAAACCCGGAAGTGAATAAACAGCCAATTGAAGATACACACTACAGTCCTTTGGGCATGGCACGCATACACACGCAAAGATAAACCAAACTCATTAGGGATCGGGTGTGCGTATCCGTCAACAGGTGAACGGCTATCAGGGTAACCATAACAGATAGCTCATTTTCTTTGCTCCCTGTCTTTTGCCAATTCACTCGATCTGGTCATTTGTTTGACGCTTCAAGGCTGTCAGCCCCCGAGGTGACTCTCCATGATTTTGTTCACGCCATGAGGGCCAATCATGAACAGCTAGGGCTATCCAGTGTTTCATGAAGAGTGAAGACCCGGTTACAAACGGGAGTAGGCAAAACATACAGTTCCAATCAATTCCTGGGTGAAAGTGTTTAAAGTGAGCTTTGTTTCTTCATTTTTCCATCCAACTGAGGCGGTTCTAATTGTCTTACACACCCGGTAACGGAACTGAAAATTTTCGGACAACATTTCCAGAAATAAAAAAGAATTCCGGCCATGCTTGAGAAAACCAATCTGAAAATTTGCTGACCGGCCGTCCTCCTGAGCAGGCGTCATGGAGTGTGCATAAGTGCACGCGTGTGTGTGAGCAATTTAATGCCCTATGAGCGGTCGAGAGATCACAACTAAGTGGAATGATTTTAAGGGGGACTATGAGTGTACCTGCCATTCCCCAACAAATCATTATCGGTAAATCTTTCCGAAGATCAACATTACGGACCCGGATGTGACTGGCACATGACTGACTTGAATATTTTTTTCTATAAAAGGTGGGAAAACTGAACCGCGCGAGTGGTTTTCCACCCACTCTTTCTCTTTCGCTCTCCTGTAGTGGTGATGGAAACAACGAAAAAAGCATTAGTGGTCAGTCATAGAATATGGTGTTGTTGTTGTTATTGTTGCTGTTTCTTTTCTCGTTGTTGTCTCAGAGTTATTACAATCCACTATTGGTTTCCGGTATTGCTATGGTGAAGCAGTAACGCACTCACACGTGGTGTATTTTCGGAACTAAGACGGAAAAACTCACGGTGTTTGTTGCCCGTTTCCGAACGGACGCTAGAAGCCCGTCCAATTTAGCCTGTAAAAATCTTGCTGCTCTGACATTCACGAAACACCCCATCGAATTGCGTACTGCGATCATTTGCATAATAGTGCACTGTTACGCTCCTACCGATTGATCTCGCGGTCTGCGTATGTTCATTCATTGGGAGCTGTTTGGTGTTGTAAAGTTAACTCAAATCCATGAAGATATTCTCCAACGATTAGCTTGCTAGTCACCCGTTGCTGTAAACTGTTCGGATTCCGAGTGAATGTTTTCCAATGGATTGAATAACATCCTTTTGAGTGTACCCCATACGTTTATGAATAAACGCAAATAGATTCGTTGACTCCAATCAACATGCATTCGTCAGTGATCCATCAATAATCAGAATTGAACACGCTGAGATCAAACTGAACATTTCGCAATGGGGATCGAACGTACTCGGCAGTTGCTTTCTCCTCCGTGGTTTTGTAAACATTCTGGTTATTTGTACCGCCAGTGTTCATTTTACACAGCCATGCCGTTCATGAGCTAGTATAAAACTCGTTTCGAGTATACTGCAATTAGACTTAAGCTATGTATTACGTTTTTACTAATGAAGATTAACAATGAAGACCTTCCGTTTCATCGGAGATATGGAGTGGAAATTGTTCACGTTTGTGGTTCTTCATTCATTTTGCCTTCATCTCCCATCGAACCTCACATATGCCGCAAGTCTATTAACAAAAATTCAGTGCATCGGGCGGAATACCTCAATCAATTCCGTTTACTTGCGCTATCGAATGATAATATCGTTCCTGTTCTCAAAAGATCCGTTGGGACAATTATCCGTTCATGTAATCCATGTGTTTCCCTTCACAAGACGTGTATGAGTGCGCAAAACATGAGGCAGCCGAATCCACTGTGTTGATTCTCACCAAGTAAGCACGGAGTTAGCACGGAGGCGAAACTGGGGATTTATCACACATAAGGTTTTAAAATGACGTAATAGGACGGTCTCGGTTGTTTTTGTTTCCAGTGATTTCTCTCCTTGAACGACTGAGTAATCCATATCGACTTATTTGCAAGTGTGGTATCGTTTCAATTGCTCCCGGCATACCATATCCACCTTGTTAACTATGCGTTCCTAATACCACTCACCTTCGAAGATACTCATTACGATACCCTGGATACCCTCCCGTGTTGTCAGCAAACAACTATTTCCATTTGAGCGGTAAAAAGCTGATGAAACATCAGGCAGTGGCCTTCCAAAGAAATCTTTCCTCCTACTAAATGCTGCTCCGAGTCGTTCAGTACACGATTCAGGTGGGCTTCTCGGGCCGAGAACTAAGGGTGGCTAACCGACTCGTTGAAGGTGCTTCATCAATTTGCGTTTATCAATTCGCTTACTCCTATTGAGTAAGTTGTTTATCGAGTAGCGTAGCCAATCACATCCAGAAGCACTGACCCAACTGGTAGAATCAAGGATTGACAAGAAACGGAGATACTGAATTTACTAACTATCTGATTTAGTCTAATCACATTTTTAACGTGTTCAAATCTTTTCGTTCTCTCTACGTTATCAAAACTGGATTACCCAAAGATATCAAGTCCTGAGTTTGATCACTGGCGCAGGAGATCATAATAGGTAGTTCTCTTGCTCCATGTGAACCCACAAACAGTTTATAACAGCACAGGTCCTACTGTGGTGACTGGTGGTGACTGTGGTGATCCGTTTATAATCTGGTAACGTTAAATTCTCATTGGCTCACACACTCACGCATTCACATTCATTCGCACCATCCCACTGCACACATACACAAACGTCACGCATATCAGTTACTTCAATTAAATTAGCTCTTTTTAGACTCCCTATTGGTTCTCAATTGTTTCTCTCTCTTTATGAATTGGTTGGACTACTAAATGTCGTGCGGTATCCGTTCTAAGTGAATCCATCAATCATATTTTTCGTGGAATCCCCGAAAATGTTTGATGTTTAGTCCGTCACACCATCTATTACTCTAGAAGTAAGCAAAGTACTTATTTGAGTAATTTATCGTGTGGGAGGGAAAGTTTGGGTGGTGAGATTTCCTACTTATTTCCTCTTTACCTTTTGAAATGACATACCCTTGACAATTGCTAGAGTGGGTTTGAGACGAGAATGAGCGACCGCGGCGGTTTGATGGGTGAGCAAACGAGTCGTTTACAATGGATCCCCAAATTAGTCGTTATGCTCAACTGTCAATGTTGCTGTTATCAGTCACTGCATGAGAAAATTCAGCCTGGTATATAAGTCCCATCGAAGCCTAAGTTCATTCGAATTCCACCGCTTCTTTTGCGTCGAATGTTAGGAAGTTGGACAAAGTTTCTCGGATACGGAGAATAAATTAGTAATATGTTACTTTAATAATTAAGCCTAATCTGAACTCTGAATTTTTTTAATAGCGGGAATCAATTTTTTATCTCTAATGCCCTGTGAAACTGCTGCATTGAAACTAAACGTTCGAAGGTAACAATCCGGAAAATACGATTTTTTTTCTTGGGTCATTCTTGTCACACAGTTGTTGATCCCTTCCCGTTTTCTTTGTGAACGTCGTTGGATAACTCTATAAGGGCTCCATTTCTTCCACGCATCGAGTTCGATTGAGAACTAATTTCCTCGTTGGTTTGTCCTGTTGGACTATCCTGATTGTTTGTTTTCTGAAAATCCCTTAGTCAGTTGAAATGCTCTGTTTTCACTGTAACTGTATTGTATTTCAATTGAATACTGTTGCGTTGGTAAAAGTTATACGCTGGAGGTCCTTATCGAGTTTTGACAATTATGGAGGTGGATGGCGATCTATGAAGAGTTTGTGTGCAGATATTCGAATTCCGACTCCTATTCCTATTGCTTAGATAAGTTATACGAACAAAAATGCTCGGTCTCGAAAACAACAGTCTTCCGGGAGCATTTCGGGATTGGTGTAGAGCTGAATCGTTCGCGTCGAAAGATCTACTCGGTGATAATACATATTTTGGATTCACCTCTCAAACTAGATTGAGCAGAAGCTTCGAACAAGGATCGTTTATGTAATGCCATCACCAGGCATGGGGTCACATAATACAGCGCTCAAACTCTTAATTTTGATTGCACAGTGGGTCATGTCCATTTACACATTCAACCACATGTACCGGTTGTGCTCTGACATCTCCTCGACAACGACCCGCCATCCTTCAAAAAACGCTGAGTTGACAACAGAAACCTCAATTGGTGGTATTCAAGCTTCATTCAGAGTGATGTTTGTGCAGAAAGTGAACTACTTAGTAGTCGCTCGAAACATAATGATGTATTTCGTTTATTTCAATTCCCGGAACAACTTTACAGAGTACATTGGAAAGATAAATGCAGAAAGGAGCATAAGTTTGCGTTTCCATATTTCATAGTGGCATACCGGTTTCAATGGAAGTTTACTGCTGAAGCATTGTAAAGATAGTTCTACTATTTCGTAGTGAAACAATTTCAATGTGTGAGTCACAGAAAGCCTTGAAAGAAAATTCCATGTGAAACCTCTCAGTCGGAATAATCCTATTTTTCAAATATGAATTGCTCCTATGATAGCACGAGCAAACTAACTCGTGCATCGTAGGGGTACATGTTCTCTGTTTCTCTTAGAGCGCATCCGATTTGACCTGTCGTTCTCGACTTTTGTTCTCAATGAACCAAAACACGAGTTCGTCTTTGAGATCCAATATAAACATGATTATGTAAGATCTAATTTCAATTCGTCTGTTGCCGTAGCTGAGCTATTGTACTGATCCCCTAATCCCCCGAGAAAAAAATGGTTGATCACTTGCGGACAGACAACTTTTACGTCATTCATCAAGCCTAATTACTCCTTCGTCTGGATGTTGAATGGTAATAGCTGAAATGTCTATTGCATTGTGCTCGCTCACTCTAGTCCGTTCACAGTTTTGTTTTAAACAAGCCTGCATTTGTAATCCTTACAAAAAAGGATACAGGAAACTTATACAAGCACTCTGATCAACAAATACTGAGGGAGACAACAGTGCGCGTGAACCACTCCACTGAAAACGCGTAAAACACAAGCTACGCTTGGAATCATTAGTTTTCCGATTTGAAGGCGCCACCAGATGATATAATAGCAAGATTCCTGATTAAGCTGAAC
>UZAN01039418.1:181529-191669 GCA_900618425.1 Echinostoma caproni | reverse complement strand
GCTTTGATGGGTCCAGATAAAGAATCAGAAACACGAACTGATATGGTTCGTTGTTCGAGGAATGCCTTAATCCACTCAAATGCGAAATCTCGAACGCCATAATTGTAGAGTTTCTGCAGCAAAATTTTGTGATTCACTCGATCAAATGCCTTCGGGAAGTCGAGATAAATCACATCCACCGCATCCCCTTCGTCAACTGTACTGGTCCATTCAACTCGAACAAGAAGCAGGTTCGTGGTGCAGGATCGCTTTTACCTAAACCCGTGTTGTGCTGTCGAGAGAATGTTTCTTTCGAGGTGTTCCATCAGAGAATCGACCACAATTGACTCCATGACCTTCGATAACACCGGAAGCAGGGTTACAAGTCTGTAGTTAGCGGGGTCGCTACGTCAACCACCTTCTTACATGGGCGAAATGACTCCTTGTTTCCACGAGTCGGGGAGTGTTGCTTGGTCGAACATTCGTTGAAACAGAATAGCTAGAGGTTCGGATATAGGATTTGCCAAAAAGATCAGAGATTTCGGGTGCATGTTGTCCGCACCTGGGGTTGCATTTTTTTGCAAAGCCATTAGTTTTGCTTTGACGTTTTCAGCAGTAAATGATACGTAGCTGAGTGAAGGATGTGGAAGATGATGCAACCTGTGGAGTAGTTGTAAACCTTCAACCTGTGGTGCTGCGAATACGTTGGAATAATGAAGTTTTAGCATTTCCGTGCGACCAACTGATTAGCTTCTTCGTCATAAGAAAAACACTGAGCAGAGAGCGCCAAGTTGTTCAACAGTATGTAGTCTATAGATTTGCGCGTGCAACCAGAGGAACTTCCTTGACTCGAAGTGTAACAGACGTATTTGAATGAAAGTACTGCATGATCGCTGCGTCCTAGGGGAGAAGTCTCATTGACAGACTCTACCATCAGTTCCTCATTGGTCAACACTAAATCCAGTATGGACGGTGACTGTAGGCTGCCAAACCTAGTGACCACCTTCACAAGGTTGCATAGTGGATGCAAGTCAATCAGCCGTTTGAAATGATGTTCGAAAAATGGACGGACGGTCGCTGATTTACTGAGATTGGGGCAGTTGAAATCACCCATAAGGAGAACGTGAGTAAATTTTTGTGTAAGAATGTTTGACATGGTTAGTGAAAGCGTCTCATTGGCCATCTTCGGGGAACATGGGGGACGATAGACTACACCAATCAAACAATCATCATGTTTAGACAACTTCAATCTGCATCACAGAGTGTTTGGTGTCGAAAAGGGAGGGTAGATTTGCTCGCAATCAAGACTGTTTCGGAAGTGGAGTAAAACACCACCACCACGGGTAGGACGATCGCTTCTAAGTAGGGACATCTCTGATAAAGACAACTGGGAGTCCGAAATATTAGCTGTGAGCCAAGTCTCTGTAACGGCAATAATATCTCATTGACTAGATATAAAACGTAACTTCAACTCTGGAAGTTTACCGAGGAATCCTTGGGCATTAGAGTAGAAACAGTTTAGATACTGTCAGTGTAGAAATCCGCTTGGGTAGGAAGTGGTGTTTTAGCCGACCGCTTCCCGGTCAGCTGTCATTAGCTTTTTGGCAGAGGAGCCCTGGTAATTTGGACCACGGGTTCCGTTAATCGCTTAAATGAAAGACGCGTGCGCTCCCTGGGATCAGGAACCTGCATGCGATTTTTGTTGCGGCCAGTCAGCAAGCATGACACGATTTGCTCCAGCTACACTGGTGGTTCGCGCTCCGTAAAGCAGCTTTTCCAAATAGGCTTACAAACTTTACCTGACTTATCGCTATTTATGAAAAGCAGACGGAATGAACACGGGGTTGAACATATTTCGCTTTGGCAAGGTTTGACTAAATGGCCACAGGAGCCACAATTATTGAACCCAAATAAAATGTGCTTCTCTAAACAAAACAGGAATTAGAGAGTAATGTTAAATCCAGAAACACGCTGTGCGTCATATTGATAAACATTTATTTTTTGTGAATAAAACTAAAAGGCAAAACTTTATGTCCTCAAACAAGAAAACGTGAATTTGAACAGAAACCTGCTCCTCAAATGGGTTACTTCTATACGGCAGTTGTTCGGTCAATTTCGAAATACCTTTCACAATAGTACACCTTCACTGGTGTATTTTGCTTATGATTGCTCTTCATGTAGTTCATCTTTTATCTTTTCAAGTCGCATCCTCAGCTGCCACTGGCACTGTAAGAAGAAGATACTCCAACAGATAGAGGTCTCAGCTGCTTTCCGTTTCCTGAAGTGATGTTGAAAGATTTGGGCGTGATTGCGCCATGAGAACGGAGAAAGGTTTTCGATCAATATTTTACATCTGTCATTCGGGGAACCATGAAGTTTCGAAACTGGGTCATATCATGACCGTAACTAACAAACGTGTAGAGGGTACACAGATGTTACATTGCATAGTTTAAAAAACGGCAAGATTGAAAAAATAAAGATACTGGAGGGATAAATGAGAATGATGAAAGCCAATTTTCAGAACTTTCCAACTAAGAATAAACTATTAAGTAATTAGTTTTATAGACAATGACTTAGGGGAATATATTATTTAGTCAAGTTTATGGTATTTCGTTTTTTTTCGTTTCAACAAAAGTCTCCCATGCGTTAAATCATGTGAACACCATCTTCCGACGCACTCCAATTACTCAACTTCCCCTCTACATCCGGGTGGTAAATTGGACGAGTCTGTGTCAAGAATTTACCTTCGTTGACCAATTTAATTAGCACAATACTCTTTTTCAATAAGATATATTCTAGTTGTGTTTACCGCTAGGATCAAATACCTCAAAGTACTCATTTATTTTGCCTACACCCACATTTTATTTAAAAATAACTGCCGTTGGTTAGCAAAAATGCTCAACTCACGGATGTTTATGGGAGAAATAAACGAAGCTGTTCAAGGTCAGGCTTGGAGGAAATGTGAATTATGTGATCGTGCTGCATGACATCGATTCATAACGTGTTCCATGCACACACTTCAGTCAAAATGTTCAAACTGTTCACTTTTAAATTGACAAGTTTTCAATGAGCACCGAACCAATGTCAGGCAGCTGCCTAACTAGAACAAGTTCTACCAAATACATTCAATAGGGATGATGTGGATGTGCAACACTTAAAATGCTTTGCACTTATATCTGTTGGGTGTTTATATTGAATGAAACAGAGACATATCATATTGTTTCCATGTATATTTAAGTGTTCAGAGCTTACGGACAATTTCATCTGCATTTGCAATCATGTGTGGAATGCACGAAAACCTGTGTTGCGTGAACCCCGTCACCCGAAAAGTACTATTCAGCTCTTGTCACTTTTTCGGAAATGTTTTCCAGCGAACGCTGCTTACTGCTAATACCATTTTTAAGTCAGACAATTTTACTGGTGAACCTTAGATACCACAGATGAAATTTTTCGTTACCTCCAAGAAAGCGCATGTACTTATGGTAAGATGAACAGGTTGGTCTGATGGGCGGGATACAATGTTTCAACATGATACACATTTATTAATGGGAATTCATATTCAGGTTAGTTGGATGTAAATGTGCACAGTTGACTGCGAAAAACCTTGTGAGCTCCAAATTGTTTTGTTGTGATTACAGTCAACTACCTTTTCCCATCAAGCGTTAGCCAAAACCCGCAATCCTTTAGCCAAAACCCACATTCCTTTAGCCTTGACCTACATTCCTTTAGCCAAAACCCACAATCCTTTAGCCTTGACCCGCAATCCTTTAGCCAAAACCCGAAATGCTTTAGCCACGACCCTCAATCCTTTAGCCTCGATGCACAACCTTTGGTCACACCGCTGTAGGTGAATCAGAACAAAAACTATCGGTATTTCTGAGGTCAACGAATGTTGAAAAAAATTATTTATTCACAGGAGTAGTGCATCTCTGATTTTTTTCTGCAGTCTCGTCATGTGGCATTTGATTCATCGGTATTGGGGCTATAAAAACTCACCAAGATAGGTGACCGTTATAATTGTTGTACCTTGCTTACCATGCACTCATCTGCAATATGCAGAACGTTAAGTCGGATGGACAAAAACGACTCTATCGCTTCATCAGTGCTGAAGATCGACGGAGAGTAATTGAATGTGCACGCAGAGGTGATGATTTGAAAGAAGTTGCAAAACACCTCGGCATCAAGATCAAAACATGTCGTGCCACGGATCGGGAAGTAACACTAAAGCCTGGATCTTATAAGACAAAATTCAACGACGAATTCACAAAACATATATGTGATGTTGTTAATGAGAACCCTACAGCCACATTGAGGCAGTTAAAGGAACGCATGGAGACAGACTTCCCGGGTACTTCCATCAGCAAGACCTCCATTAATCGACTGCTAGATGGACATCACTATTCAGTTAAGAAGCTGACCATCCAACCCATCGAACGGAACACGGAATCTGTCAAAATGAAACGAGCGGAATATGCCGATTGGTTACCGAGATCGGGAAACGCAACCCTGAGACCAATTACAACATATGGTCCAGTCGCAGTTATGGACGATCCAAAATGGGCTGTAAAGCCATTAGAAGCCTCCCGTCCAGCAAAGGACCCAACTTGAACATAATAGCATGTTCATCTGTCGCTGGTATCCTTAAATATGAATGTCATTCAAAGATCAGTTGGCATGTTTTCAATGGGTTCCTATCAAGCTACTCTACACTAATCGCTGCTGAGCAAAGGGGTGTCCCAGTAGTTTTTATCTTTGACAATGCGCCCGTTCATCGGATTGTGGGTCGAGGCTAAAGGGTTGCGGATTTTGGCTAAAGCTTGATGGGAAAAGGTGTAGACGAGGTCTGAAAGTGCACACCCATGATTCGATACTGAAAGGGGAGAGTACGTCTGCGTGGTCACGGACCTATTCGAATCGTCTGTAGGAAGAAATTGTGGTTAGTTGCACGGGATGGTGAACAATACCACTGCTGATTGAAAGTAGAGTACTTGGATGTGTCCGTGGTTGGTTTACGCCCACGCATAGACCACAAAACACTGGGCAGCTTAACGAGGTGAAAACTTGGAGTTTCAAATAGTTCAACTGTTCCGTGCATATAACTTCAGATCTTTGAAGGAAAACAAAATTATATTTCAGTTTGACGCTAGTGAATCATATATAATCATATGCTCGAAAAATAACTAATAAATGCTGATTTTAACACTTAGCGTTTTGATTAATTCTGTAGCGTTCCTCGTCAGACAAAATACTATATTACTAAATAAACTCAAGTAGTTGAAACGTAACGAGATGAGCATACACTGAAATACAATGCATAAGTTACACCAATGTTTTTGTTATAAAGTTAATGAATATGTTTAACGCCTATTTATAATAAATCACCACCAAGACCCAAAAGAACCGTGTTCCATCGACATTTAGCTGTACAACTCAGTATGAGAAGGTAACCGTACTTCGGATGAGATGCCTTTTAAATTCTGAACGTTTTTCAAATATCGTGACAATACCCGGATCTTTCTAGAAGACATACAATATTTGACTTCATTTCTGTTTGCTGATTCTCTTCACCTTAAAACACTCTCCTGTGAATTAGTTCGGTCACGTAATAACCGAAGTGTATGCAGTAACTACCACTGTGCGTACTGAACTCCTTGAATCACATTTTACTTTTTTATTGCCTCCCAATAAAATAAAGTACTAAGGTATACCTTGATTTGTCTCGCGTAATTTGCGGGTGTCTATATGATACAGCTTCATCTTTGACCGACCGACCGACCGATCGAACGAACGAACAAACGAGCGAATCTCCTCTCCTCAACCTACTAGGTTTTTTTCCGAATGTCCTTATCACTGCGGATTGATATTGTAGCTGTTTTTCCCGACCCATTCACACGTGCGCACCTGAAGACGAATGCAATCAGTCAATATTCTTACTCGGAACTCTAAGGGTGTTCACCGTCCGGTGCAGTTTATTGCCGCGCTCTAGGGGACGCGTGATCAGACCGTCGCCCTTGTTCACTCAGTGTCACTAAGAGCGTGTCTAGTAGAGAAAACATTTTGCGGCTTGTACGTTTCTTGTAGCACTTTGCTACTAGCATCCCTCATTGCAATCAGAATGTAATCCGGACCTAATTCTCATGCCACAACCTGAGTGAATAGTCTCAAGCAGTTTTTTACACGTGACTGATCGCGTGTTGTTCTTTGTTGTTTATAGAATGAAAAATAGTTCACAACCGGAAGCTCTTCACATGGTTTTCTTCTGATAAATATCCGTACCCATGTCCTAAGTTTAGACTGTCAAAGGAAACAAAGGGGAAACAAATGAACCAATTTATGATTTTCAATTTGAACTAATGATACCTCGGACTTCAACCTCACGTACAATTCCCAGTTCATCCAGTCTATCGCACACTGGGAACGTAATGGATATGAGTTTCTTTGGTGATCCAGGCCTATGTGATGATGTCTACTCTGAAGCGGCGCGTTACAGTTTCTGGACATTTTCGATCANTGCAGACAGAAGCAGAATTATGTAAGCAGTATTGCAATCCGATTGGTGGAGACCTAGATAACCAATAATCGTTTGTACATATTATTTAATCACTCTCATTTCTTCCAATAAACTTACTACGAACTACTATTCCTGGGGCCTTTTCCTCGCGTCGCGTTCACCTGGGATATCGCGAGCTCGTGCCATCGCGGTTCAGTGCCTCTGTAATCCAGTCCGTGACAGCTAATCCTTGATTCGTGTTCGGGGATTCCTATTGCGTGCTTTGCGTTCCGAATTCCGTGAGCACTTTTACTACTACTACAATCATTACAGTAATACATCCATTAAAGCTCATCAGTAACGCATATCCACTTACCTGTCGGGGATTTGAACCTCAGATCCATCACCTGGAAGATGTGTGTGCATAACCATTGTACAAAGCAGCTAACACACCGGTTGTTGATCAGAATCGCCAATTTATCTTTGATCAGATATCATCTTCATCCAAAATGAGTCACCTCTTTTTGATTCGACAATGACAAAAGGAGACAGTACAGTATGGGGCTAATTCAATCAAAAGCTTCCCGTCAAATCCTGTCTATCTTGCTAGTTTGAAGGGCTCTCTCAATGGCAAGTGTTTTCAAGTTATTTTGACTAAACATCAACAATGATAAGCCCATTTAGCATATCGTGATCATTTTTACGTGAGTGATTATGCTTTACTCACCTGGGATTTTGCGATTCGTAATCATCTGTATTTCTACCCTCTTGTTGATTGTTCCTCAATCCCCTTCCTTTCTTCTTACTGTGCATTGAGGGCCTTTGTGATTGGCCTCCTGTACGACAAACAGGGTTCTTTGCTAGTTTTCTAAGATAACGCTCTCGGATCGCGTTAGCCCAAATTAATTTTCTGACGTGTCTTACAAACTGTATGTATATTGGGGCAATACAGAATGATAGTGAGGTTTCTGCCTTCCTACTAAGATTCTTCTTCACAGTAATTCAGTTCAGTTATTTAGCAACCACGATTCGGAACCAATGGAATTCATACTAATGTGTACCATCGATTGCACTGTCTGGTTTAATAATTGGTTTTAATCTACTAATTCGTGACCGTTTCGATTATTTCTCATGGTAACCGTTATTTGTTTTAATCAATGACACTGATATCGATCCGTTACGGACTGAGATACTAAAGTGAGTGAGCAATTAACTTTTCTCACACACTCACACATACACACACACCTTATACATCACAACTGCATTCAGAACACACAGTAGAGCAGCATACTCCATTTCGCAATTGGGATAACAAGTCGCATATCTGCGTCCATATACAGCAATACGTTAGATAATATTTCTGTACAGGTTCCAAAATCCGTTTAAGATTTTTTGTATGCCACAGATAGTGTTACAAACAGTCGTCAAGGAAATTGATTGTGTCGTTGAATGCAATCTTGTACATCCAAGTTATCTACATTTACCTGTTTTCCACAGCATCATCATCAATGGTGGGTCACTGTTTCACATGAGGCAACTATTCATTTGAAGCCAGTTAGGTTTAGTTCAACCATGCAGTAGTACACTGATATCTCCAGAAGAAGCAAACTCCAGCACATACCATTTTTATCCGTTGTGCCGGATGAAATCAGCGCCAGATCACGTATTCAGTAGATGATTATGTACTTATTTGGGTAAACTAGACCGATTTCCATCCTAGCTGTAGCTTAGCCTTCCTATGACCTAGTATTTCTTACGAGTTTTGTTCCAGATAGACGAATCCTGATTACTTCACATGTTTGTATTTGAGACGAGGTTTGCTCCTCCCTTCTTTCATAAGGATGGCTTTCAGTATAGAAGTTAGTTCATCGTACCATTGGCAAAGAACATGGAAATTCAAGGCTAAATGAAACTTTTTGTCAGTGTATGTTGGTGTCTATGGGTGCGTGTGTGTACAATGATGAAAGGCTCGTCAAATCATAGAACTACGCCATTCCACATTTTGGTGGTGGCGTGTCGATCTGTATGACTCAGCATCAACTTTCATTTGCGCATACATTGTTTCAATTTATCTACGATCAATGATCGGCTATCTTGGTTTCATCCTTGGCACGTACGTATTCACGGACAGAAACACATATGGTATTAAAGTGACCTAACTTCCAATCAAGGCACTATTTTGTGGGGTCTTGTGTTCGCTGAGCTTGGCGTTTAGATCGCAAACGTTTCATCACCAGCCGAGGTGACATCGTCAATGCGTTGGTGACTGATGGTGTCACCTCGGCTGGTGATGAAACGTTTGCGATCTAAACGCCAAGCTCAGCGAACACAAGACCCCACAAACCATCAACCTGAGCTACAAACCACACCCATATTCAAATCTGTTGACAAGGTACTATTTTACTTCTTTCTACGAGATACACAATTATACAACCAATCGTTAGCAAGAGGAAAGTAGCCATTTAAAGCTCTGCCACAGAAGTAGCTACTCTCTCAACCTGCAAACTTTAGGTTAATTTGCATCATCCTGCAGGATGGTAAAGTGACATTTGGAAGCTTATTCGCATGCTTCTTTAGCAATCCATTGGAACTTTTGTAAGAAGCAACAGTAGAAATGTAGTTTGTAACCTGAAAAAGGGCTTGTTTTATCGAGGTTATGTATTTAACGATTTGTTACACTGACAACGTCTCACAGTGTTTCTAATTGGTTTTGTTCCACTGAGAAATGTACTGGCTGTTTGTTCGCGCTGCTTCATCACAAATTTTCATTAATGCAGCTAGTAGGTCACGTGGCATCAAAACAGAAGACATGGCGTTTGAGCGTATTCAATTAAATTTACCAAGATGCTTATCAATAGATTTGAGGATATTGGTTGCTAATCAAGAAATGCAGCTCTTGTTTCTAGCAGGATTTCCAGACAATGGACTGACATATTTCCACCAGACTATCGTTGCCTTATTCGGATGATGCTTTAGAACGATTCGATTGATAAGAACACCAGTGTTTGCAAAGACATATGCAGAAAAAAAAATTTTTGTTCTATACGGCAGTTTATAAATCATTCAGAGATGTGAAGAAAAAGATTACTGGATGCATCCAGACACTTTTCACTTTCAATATTGCAATCACGGGGTTTTCGACAAAAATTGATATTATCAATTTACCTTGACAAATAATGTAAGATTGATGATGATAACATCATGCGAAGTGCCATTCCCCTAAAATGAAATCCCGCTCGTACGGGATTTGATTTAAATCACGTCTAAATTTACCACTGATACCCAACTTCACTGCCTTACCCCCGACATGCATGATCATTGATTTTCAAAAGAAACTGGCCTTCAGGATGTATATCTACACACTGCTCACACACCTGTTCATATGTTCATTCCGTCAGTTGTGAGGTGAAAACATGTATGGTTTGTAAGATTCATCTATACTGCATATCTAGAGTCATAAAGTATTTAATTCAGCCTAACCTGTTTGAAACCTCAGCTTTTCTGTCTGCGCGTTGGCTGCTGAGATTGCAAGTAAACAAATTGATGCCTATTCTGCAAGTATTTAAGGAATGACCACCTTGGTTGTTCATCGGGTCAGTATTCCCCAATATTTGTTGGATTTATAATAACAATGATAGCAACATTGTCCCCAGTTTCCAATCACTTGTTTT
>UZAN01039418.1:143398-154118 GCA_900618425.1 Echinostoma caproni | reverse complement strand
GTGGGAAGACAGGTGGTCGATCCGGGGGTGGAAAAAATGTATGATCAATTGACCAATGAGGTGCGCTGAACGGAAGCGGATCCAACCACAGCATTTCTTTCTCAAATCTAAGTGATGGTTTCTCAATTCCAACTGACGGTTTCGCAAATGAAAATTATAGTTTCTCAAAGCTATCTTGAAATGGTATAGAAGAATGGCTGACGAGATAAGATTAGATACCATTTATGTGAAGACTTATGTTTATGCTATATTAGGCAGTCCATTGCCAACATACGGTGACATTCTTTGTACATCGATTGTCTTTGCGCGTATCAACTGAGAATTTCCTTTTCCTTTTTTACGTACGTCACTGCACTCGCTGGTTTTGTTGCCCTCGTGCTTCAACGCAAAGATACGTCAAATACCTGCCGATATATGTTTTGAGCTGCAGTTTTTGTCGGAATCGCGTAACAGGCCTTTCCCGGACCGCTTTTCTTTCCCGGAAAATTCTTCATACCATTCGCTTTTGAAGAATGAATGGGATTGCCTGAAAGTGATAGTAGTATCTTCCAGCGATGTTTTGGTTGAAATTTCCACGTTGTGTGGCTCGTTCGTCTGTGAGGATCGAACATAGATATGTTATTTTCACATGAAAACCAAAACGCTCCATCACTTGCAAAAGAATTTGTGGAGCTGATATCCAACACCGAACACGTGAATACTTAAGTCAAGGTGCCTTATTTAGCAGTAGCTAGTGTTAACTCGTTAGAATAAATTCCTCTGAGCAAATCATAACAAAATGTGTCCAGTAAGGGTAAGGAAATCCATCTGTCACGTGACTTTAAGCAAATCGCAGCATATAATTTAAATACGTCCATATAACGATACTATTTCTCGACTCTCGGCTGTCAAACTGGTCGATCAAACAGACTACAATGTATTGATACTGCTAATGTTACGGGGTAGATAAGACAAATTGATGTCGGTATGCAGACCAGTAGTGTGTGGAACTATGAGACTTTCCCGGCAAGGTTGTTAGTTTGGATTTGATCTATACAAGCGGCACACATTGAGCTGTGACCTAGATGCCTGGAAGCTCATTATTTTTGGCATATATTTTGGAGTTAGGAGCGAAAATACCACTATCGCAAGGTCGGTCAAAAGCCTTGGATATAACAAGGTAGGGCCGATGCAACTTCGTACGGTAGTCAATGGTGAAAGACCGAATATACGCCTTCTGCACCAAAAGTTACCAGTGTATTTGTCTCAGGGCGTTTCGTGTTTGCGGTCCTGGAGAAGTTCGCTGCTTTTCGAATGACAGTGAATTCGTGTCTCAATCGCTAGCTTCACGATCTTAGACAGGGGCGAACGGGAGTAGTTAGTTCTGGATCACATCAGCCAGCTCGCTTTGGAATGGGAAACTGGAGAACAGTTATCCAACTGCACCTGTAAGTGAACGACACCCGGCAAAGTAATCTTTATTAGGAAAAATCAGTGCAGATACAAACGAGCAGAACTCATCTTTTAGTTGATATTCAGTTTCATTGACGTGACTGAAATTCGACAGCAAATTAGGCTCGATCGCGCTGGTACAAGAACGATCGGAAGACAATATTGAAAGAGCATAAATGTTTCATTGTTATTTGGGGATAGTTTTAGGCCATATTAGTAGGAATGTGTTTCTTCGTGGAAGAAAAGCAAAACATTCTCCGTAATTTTCTCATTGTTGCTACTAACAACTATACGTACGCGGAAATTAGTCTGAATATTCCATTCCAGCTCCACTTTTCAAACCTCCTCGAGTAACATATTTGGGGAGTGAATAATCAATCGCATGTCAACATTGTGCGATGGTTGGTATAATGTAGCTGATTTATGATGATCACATGTATAATTTGCTAATGATGATTTGTGGGGTCACAATAAATTAACTGGACATTCAGCTTGCGTTTATAACACTTAATGCAAATCGCTCACCTGAACACCTGGTAGGACAAGATTATTGAGGATGGCTCATTCGTATCAATCTTCAGCCAGCCAATTGGTGAGAGTAAAGAGAACACCATTCGACGAACTCCAAATGCGATGTGGGTTATGTTTCGTTGTTTGAAGGTGTGACACAAACAATCTCTGAAGCGATGGCCGTTAAATATTCAAGTATGATTGAGTAATAGATCACGTAAGTTGTTCTTGATGAACATACATCTAAGTTCAGTCAGTTCTTTTTCATTAAATCCTCAAATCAACGAAGTACTTCATTCGAACTGGCTTGATGATTGCTGATGCAACAGGACGCACCATGTGAGAGGGGAGGAGTATACCCTCAAGGATCTACAGCTTACTGATATTTCAAGGTGTAGCTAACGTACGATTACTCACTCTGCTTACTTTCGTTAAGTATTCATTTGTACAGTAACTCGTTTGTCGGCTATGTTGTTGACGTATCGGTTGGACGTTTATTTGAAGCATCGTTTCACTCATATTAGGTCTCTTGGATTTCGTTACATCCATAAAACGAAACATCCACCAAAAGGTTTCCGCAGGCTCTAGCATATCCCATCTCTGTCACGCGGTCTGATTAACAAAGGTCGCGGTTTTTCGCCAGGCTTGAGTGTATGCCTTAGGGCCGAGCCGGCGGTAATACGGACTCTCCGCAGAAATCGACGTGTGTTGATCCACAGGTGACGCAGAATCCACAGTGATTCAGTCACTCAAGCCACAGGCATTNAAGCCACAGGCATTAAGTCAAACGGAATTCAGAGCAAATTCAGTGTGCCTTCAGAGCTGATCGACTGGGCCCGGTAGTTGATTTCCCAGTAGAAATGCGACAGACCTGGAAGTTACCTAGAACTGGTGTCTGTTTCGTTTGTCTAGGTAGAATCTGGGAAAGTTGTTTCTCACTAAATTGTGCAAATGCATTGTAATAATGCTTCACAAAATCAGGATCTAATTCCAAAGAATTTATTAATCTCCTTATCTCCTTTGACGGCAGTGTATCAAAGGAGATAAACACCCGTATTTCGAAGGATCGAGCAGCGTACGCAAGAATGAAATAGCTGTGGCGGCGACGGGACGTATCACTAAAGTTGAAAAGTCGCGTATGCTGCGACACTGTACGATCAGCTCTTCTTTATGGTTGGGGGACCTTGATTTCGTGGGTAGAAGACACCCTTCGTTTAGCAATGTTCGATAAACGATCCTTGGGTAGTGTGGCCCAGGTTGGGTGGAGTGAGCGGGTTAGTAACTTAGGAGTAAGTCGTTGGGTGTTTCGGAATACATCAAACAAGAACTCAATATTTCATGGAATCCAACTCAATAGGCTTCTTTGGGTAGGACACGTTTTGCATATGTCCGATGGTCGACTACCGCAACGCGCCTTGTTTGCTCTGGCTGTTACAGGCTGGAAAAAGCCACGTTAAGGCCAGCAGATGACATGAAGACAAGGTATAAAGAAATGCACAGGGCGATTAGGTAGAGTAGGTGTCTTTCGTCTTCCGGCTTGGGGTCCAAAAGACTCCGAAACCGCCTGGTTGGAGACACTGAAGGTCATGGCTGTGAACCGACAGCAATGGTGATCTTGTTGTCACTTCTGATCAGACCAGAATGCTTGAAATAGTGTGTATGCACAGTTGAACTGTGTACTCTGTGTTTTGACCATACAGGTTCACTTTCTTTTCCCATGCGTAAAAATAGGCCCAATCCCTGTCCTCCTTACACATTATCACTTACCTTGCATGCAATATGAGTTGGGCAGCGATGAGTGAAGTTCACTTTACTGTAATAAACTGTGCAATGATGATGATGATCAATCGGAACACCAATTTTGTACAGCAACCCTCCGTTTGTTCCTAAATACAATGCAGTCTAACCATATTCAGTCTTCGCTTATGTGTGGCGGTTTGTCCTTATCGTAACGGCATCAAGAGTTACTCGAGCTGGTACTCGACATAAACAGTCTTGTGGTTTCAACACTAATTCAAAAATCAATAATCATCCTCAGAGAATTGGCAAATGAGACCAAAATGGGACAAGGAACAAACAATTATGGGATCACATCTTGTCCACAACCTCGAATATTTATAGATTGTCCCCGCGAACTTCGGTTGTGCACAGCCACTATTTTAAAGCTGAATTATAAGTGATACAGGGGCATTCCAAACATTACGAGCCGGTGATCAGACAGTATCGTGTCAGGTTGATGGATTCCAAGTTTCACAAATCGCGCCATTTGATTTAATAACATCACGGAGAGGGTCATAGGGATTTTAATTGCCTGAAGTCAGAGGTGAAAGGGACAAAACGATGTGAAACGACGGAGCTATAGCACTGCGCAAGATAAAATTACGCGGATGGGATAATTTAAGAACTGCTATCGCTTCGTGCGTTTGAAACATAAAAACAACTCTGATCCAATGTCTATCGGTGCTGGAGCAGAGGAAATAGAACTGCTTAAAGCATTTGTTCGCAAGAACGACTATGGATAAATATCTGATACACAGAGACAAGAAACGGATGATGCATGTGGATTATAAAAGGCCAGTGCATTATCAAGCATCGGTGATAACACGTTTGTATCGGCGACAAGACGATGCAATCAAGCGTTGTGCCACACATTTGCCATTACTGAACTGTGCATGAATTCCTCTGCGTCTCCAGCAATACCACTCCACATCAAAGATAACCTACCGCACCCCGGCAAGGCACATTCACGTTTCTGCACACGTGCGCTAGCAACTGCGGGCGACCTACAAGGATGAAATGACGAGGCACCTATCAAAGTGGATACGCTATCACCACATCACATCCGCTGGTTGGGACACAATGAACCACCGCTAATATGATCTGCCAGAAACCCATCATGGAGACTGGGTGGTTATTTGTTGTTGATCGAGCGTTTCGCATCATTTATCACACGTCTTCATCACCGTCGAAACAAAGTCGGTTACTTTTCACGCTCAAGGTGATCACTGCCCTATTATTGGATCCCGGTCTGTAGTCAGGAGCAGCTCATTTACGGTTTTATATTTGTCCTAGTATCAAATTAAGGAACCCAGAAATGCAACCTCGGGGGACTTGGTTGAGATGAGGACCACGTAAACATGCATAGCATGCACAAAGTCTCATAGACGAAATGGAACGTTACGAATAACCTCGAGAGATTTGTGCTGATCAGTTGATGAATGATAAAAATACGTCACGTTTTACCTGCGAGGCTTTGTCCTCAAATATATATAATTATCTGTATGCGAAACACTTTGGCAGTGATTTTTCATTGTAGATCAGTGAAATGTGACTTACTCGATATGCAATAGACATATTTCATCAAAACTAGAATACGATATGGGTGAACTAACAACATCCGGAGACAGTGAATGACTACTGAAAAAGTACATTGGCACAAGAGAGGTGTAACGGTTGGGATCGATATCAGCATCTACTGATCATGATCTAATTAGGAATAATCTATTCAGGGATTCGAGTTGTGTATCAAGGATGAATTGTTCGACCAGAGCAAATGTGTTGTTTTGCATTGTAATAACGTGATAAATCACAATTGGGTGATCTCATCCGACTTATTAAGGGGACTGCAGGGCAACATATATCACAAATTCTTATCCCGTTGCTTGTCTTGATCGCACAAATCGAATTCAGTCACACTCAAGCTAGGCGAGGCAAATGCAGTCTCACCGAATGGCCACGCGATACATAGGGATATAAAACGAAGAAAAACTTAAGGGAAAGTTTCAAAAACGGTCCATGCAATGATATCGGTAAAGGGGCAGAGGGATTTTGTATTCAGAGATTTGTGTCTCCGTTCCAGTGGTCAACTTGCAACTCAGTGGTCAAACTAATATCCCAACAAAAATAGTTCTCCTGCCGATCACTTGCTTGATTCCCGTGGTCAAGCAACCCCAGTGGATGAAACTGTCTGTTTCACGAGTGTGATTACGATGGTTGAGGCATAAGCACCACACCACTTCTGCTTTCGAAAAGAGCGGAATAGTTGCGCAGTTATGGAATTTGAACAGTACAATCCTGTCCATATTTGGGGGGGGAGGGGGCAGAACAACGGCGGCGAATGCAGTTTCACATTGCTTTTATCTGCTCGGCTTTCGTTAGCCGGGTGATTGACTGTTTCATTTCGTGGAGAAATAAAACAGCTAAGATCTAGGACTCGATGAGGACTCAGAACACACCGCAAAACCACGGCATTATATTCGTATTCAGTGGAATACCAGGGCTACAAGTAAATCGCATGTGATAAAAGAAATGTGTACAGTCATCACAGTTCTTCAGTTACGGAAGCGGCTTAATAAATGGGATCGGGAAACAGGAAACAGGAAACAGGAAACTGTGATCTGCACGTATAGCGTCCCGCACAGCGCTCCACCATTTCCCTCTCATTGGACCGCTCTGCTGTGCGCCTGTCACTCAGTCTCGCCGTTCTGATAACCAACAACAGTCTGACCGCGTTCTGTAAACCAAAAATACTGCTGCTTCGATTGCAGTGCATCACGTTTTGACGTATTAGTCGCGTTCCAATGGTAAACACCCCTAGGATGCACTTTATATTATCAGAGAAAAATTCGTAAGCAATGCATTCATCTAGTTCTAACCCACTTCGGATAAACTAATCCGTCTTTTCCCCTCAAGCAATTCTCCCGCAAAGTCATTTAGTCCGATCATGGTGGTAGAATTTGAATAGGAAGTCTCGTAACGTATGTCGATCGATCAGTGGATTTGGCTATTTACACTTCGATGATAATAATTTTGCTCAAATTTTATCCGTTAAACCGTTTGATTCCTTTCTTTTTTCTTAGAAATACTTGAATGCAATGACCCTGGGGTTCCTCGCGTTTTATCTCAATGATGGATTTGATTGTACTGATATAACTTTTGCAAGCCCTACATGTTAAAAAAAAGTCATACACGCCAACCGTCACCAAGTACGTATTCAACGGGGAGGAAATGTTTACAGAGATGAGGACATTTTGTATTCCAAGGTTAAGACAGAGTTCACTTATTGCTCTCTCTTTGTTTGTCAGTAAACGGATAGCCAAGTTAACAATTGCTTGGGGCATTCAAATGTTACCAGTTTTTGTAACAACTTTGATCGAGGAATGAAATCAAATGCTGAAGAGTAATCCAGACAAAATACACTAGACAGACTTAACAGAGTTGCTCAAAGATTTCGTGATGAAATGAATGAGGGTTGAGACTTCCTCCAAGGTGGATCTGTTGGGCTTGTAAGCAAACTGTAAAGGATCACTGAGAATGTTTATAGACTGCTGAAGGTGTATGAGGATAGCATTTTCAGTCAACTTAAGAGCTGCAGATGTTAACAATATGGGACAAAACGCTTGGAGTGGATAGAAGATTTGGATGCTTTGTTGATTGGCATTATTTTGACCGGCCTTCAACAGTCGAAAATAGCACAACAATATTGATTGATTAACAATGGAGTTGACTGCTCCAGCTAGGGAAGCAGCACAGAATTCGAAGAGTGTTGGACATAAATCATCTGAGCCTGCAGCAGAAGATGAATTAAAACTATTTAAAAGTTTTAATACGTTGCAATTTGAAGATAGTTCCACACTACAAACATTGTTTGACGAGCAGATAGAACGGACGTCCGGTCACTGGAGCGCCATTGAGATTATCCACATCCACATCCGATTTCAACTGTACTTTCTTCCTTCCGCAGAGAACTCCATTACCTTTCCACAGGCAGTTGATGTTTCCAGTCCTCAGAATTTGATGAGAGAATAACGCGTTCAATCAATAAACTTCAGTTTTGATAATCCTGGACAAATACCTGACAGCTGAAGTATTGATATTGTTGTATGTAAGTCAGTAAAGTCAAATCAAGTTTGATTTATGTACCCCGAAAGTTGAATATTCAGCGGTCACCTACTCAACCAACAATTATCAAGCCAATTCACATCATAATTGTGGTAAGCAAGGAGAAAAGAACCAATTTACCATAAGGGTGAGTTCGAAGCGATGTGTTCTGGGTTAAAAGGAAATCGGGCAGGATAAGGCACAACAGAAGACCGATAGGTGGTCGTACGAGCAAATATACAATTAAAGCGCGACCGGATGGAAAAGGGGGACACACTTAATAAGATCTTGATTTAATGGATGTGGAGAGTTGTCTGTTTTTTTGTTGATAACGAAAAGCATGACTTTGTATGTTGTGAAATGATGAAGTGACAGAGAGTTTCACGGGAAATCCCGCTGCTTCTTGATAATTGTGTTAAGGATCTGGAAAGCAATTTAAAGTCTTTTTTGAGCATCCCTAGAAAGATTGCCGGGAATCTGTACAGTCATAGGGGCAAAATACAAGCAAAAAGTAAACTTTTAATCAAGGGGCGAGGAAAGGATAGTGCTTTCAGGTGTAGGACATAACATGATAATCTCCTGGCCCTGCCAAAAACAGAAATAGCTTGGTCAGACCAGAAAACATTTCTGTTGATTAACATATCAAAATATTTGTCATTCGGAAGTTGGATAATAGTGGCATCGCGTGTGTTTAACGTGGGACAGGATTCCAGGAGTTTAGCATACTGATTCCCTCTGTGATTTGAGAACTGCATGTCTACGCATTTAGAGGGATTTCGATTCACGTCCCTTTTGTCGTTGCAGCGACAAAAAGGGAGAGTTTATTCTTTCATTGAACACATATAAGCTTTGAACAGGACAGCAGTGATTAAATATGACAAATTGTTCAGGAGAATGGGGAGATATACGTGAAGAGAGAGAAAGAAAAGAATGATGAAAACCATAAATAAGCTTTCCTGAGAGATTCACTGAGAATAAAACACTTGTAGGTGAGAAGTTGCAAAAACGAAATCTGATGTGGTCAGATCGAGAGAAAGATTCGTATATAAGCTTTAGATCGAAATAAGAGTGAACAGTGGCAGCTAGAGGAAATTGGTGCTTTTAGCGTTAAGGAAAAAGGCTTTTCTGGTTAATGATTACTCTGTCCAGTATAAAACTACCTTTTGTGGGACAGTGACAAAGATCTGTCATATCCAATGATAAAAGAGAACAATTGACATCATTGTTATACTTGCGAACGATTATGTAAGTTAGCATGTAAAAGTAGGGCAATAAAAGGTATAAACGAGTTGAAGAATGACAAACAATCCGATTGTGTACAATAAAGGGCTGTATAGAAGTAAGCGAAGGTCGTTAGAGCGAAACGGTAAAATGTTGAGTGACACTGCACGGTTAGGCACTCAAAAACCTTTTGAGTAGTACTGGAAAATAACATGACACATGTCAGAACATATCCTCTAGTCTTCTTTCCTCAGGGTTCCACGTTCCTGTCAGTAAACTCGAAAACCGTCCATCGGAACTTGAGCGCCATCTATATCCTTATTCAGCCAGGATTCTTGTAAACAGGTTCCACGTGCATTCATATGAATTCTTGATCGGAGGACCCTAGTTAAATCCGACATTTAAGGAAACACAACCCGAGTGTTAGCGCTGCCCAATGAGGGAACAGTCATCTTGGCCAAAAGGTTGCAAAGGTTGCCATTCTGAACGCTTGCGTTTTTTGGTTCAAACTGGGCAGTAAGAAACTGGAGTCGCACAAACCGACGAATCATCAAAAGATGTCCTGGCACGTTTGACACGAATATTGTAATCCGGTGATTAGCGACAACTAATGATATTGAGTGAAAATATGAAAATTCGTACAATGTGATGGAGAGCGTATAAATGTAGCGCAGCCAATCGAACGGCACGCTTTTAGTTAATCTGATTATAGAATTTTCCAAGTTATTTTAATTTTCAATTGTCCCTTTGGTAAAAAAAACCTGATTGTATTTGGATTATTTAAGAGACCACTTCTCACAAACCCGAGGGGAACGGAAGTGCGATATGCATGGAAAGTGCCGGACGGCTGGATTGTCATAAGTGAGCACCATTATTAGTTGATCACTCGTTGGGACCCGACACTCCAAGGCATCATAACAAAGAAAGCAAGCGTGCAATCCAAGTGAAGGTCGAGCACACGATCAAGTAGATTACATCAGTCCGTTCTGCAGTTAGTTACATTCAGTTTACATAGCTGTGACTAATTAGATTAATCGAAACTTTCACTTTTTGATTTTGCATTTTTTCGTCTTGTAACAGTCTAAACGTCTTGTCTCGTGTGCTTCACATCACATATTTTTCATGTGATCTCTTATGCATGTTTGGTTGCATGCCATTTGTGAATATTCTGACTGGTGTTGAATAATTTCTCAAGGTAGTTGCTATAGCTTGTTCAACTTACATGTTTCTCGACCATGCCGGAACTTGCAACCATTCGTGAGTCACCTTGTTGTTTTCTGGTTTACACCAGGGCAAGTAATTCCAGTTACCAACGCTCCATTACGTGCATCTTTGCGTTATATCACCACCACCACCACCAACAACAACAACGTTAAGTACACCCCGTCCTTGCTTCCACCCTGGCAGTTTCCTATTTCCTTTTTGACCGTACACATTGATCAGCAGACATTGCTTTCATGGTGGAACCCCAATTCCCGTGAGTTTTTCTTTCGCCTCACGTACGTTGCAGTGGGGCTTGACTACAAAGATCGAGCGGTAACCACATAGGTATTAAGGATCCTGATGACGCATCGAATGTGAGTATCAGACGAAAGTACCTTAAACGACTATCAATTTGGAGATCTAGCGAAATACGAGGTGCGAACCAGGTGATTTTGACCCTCCCCCCCCCGCCCCC